>JAAXOA010002204.1:0-13746 GCA_036561885.1 Salina celebensis | reverse complement strand
AGCCGGCGGCTAGTTCTAATGTGCGTGCTTTCTTTTATGATGTGGTTGGTATTGCGTAACCTGCAAAGTTCGGGTTTCCTTTCAGAATTGTTCTTTTGCCAAAACGATAAAAATTTAAACTACAACTGCGGTGTTTCGTAACTTTTCGAAATTTTCTTGTTACACGTGATAACCGCTTGGTCCAAAAGAACCCTTATGAATTGCAAGTTTTTGTTGAAGATGGAATTGCGAAATTACCTGAGTCCCGTTAAAGGAATAGCATAGTTGGCGTTTCTTATCCAAACATAGTTATATTAATGTGTAAAAGCCCATAGTGCACTACATCCCAACAAACGTAAAACATTCCATTCGTTCATAATAAAAACTTGTGGAAAAATATTTGCTTTGATGAGTTGGTTTCTAGATCCAATAGTGCAATATTGGAAGCCACTAGGCAATGCTACCAGGGAACTCCCGGTACTCATTGGTTAACAACTGTTTTCCCTTTTCCTATTTCCCAATTCTTTTGCTTAGTTAAAATGACACACTGCTGACTTTTAAAACTAGAAAACTTGGGAAAGCGAAGCGTTGCGATTGTATACACCAAAAACACTTGAAGGAATCTATGACTATTTTTGTCTTGAAATGAAATCATCGTGTCACATCTGAAACATTTCGCATGTTTCCTTTCTCACGCTCCAGCAAACTCTAACTTTCATTAAAAACAAACAAAACGAAGTTACAAGGAAACGTCTGCGACGATGGATAAAGAAAGATGTGGTCTTAACGAAAGTATGCCAAAACATCTGAGGCTTTCCTTCAGGGAAATCTTCGAGCTTTCTATGTGACTGCACAAACATCTACAAAGAAAAACTCCTCTGTATCAAAAGAATCTATAGTGAATAGTAAGTATAGTTCTTAAGAACACCATGGAGCAAAACTTAGTGTACCATGCACCTACTTTGCTTTCTTTACTTTTTTGAGTTAACATATGGATATATCTCACTCAGAGTACTAGTTAAGAGCGCCTAATCTTGAGCGCTAGTTACGAAAATGTTTACCACTTTTATAAATACCTCATGAGAGTTTGGAATCAATATTTTCAATGTCAAATGGAATCTGTAATTTCTTAAGATTCGTATGAGATATTTTGATATTTAGGTGCGGTACAGGGTACAAAGCAACTAAGACCATTACTAGTACTTGGTTGCAAAGAAAAGTTTCGGTTTATCATTATTACTTGACCCACAAATAAACTTAGGTTGTATAATATTTTCCATAACATGACATGAAATCGATATTTTATGGATGGGAAAAATTGATTGGCTTATACACGGCAAATCGATATTCGATATGTAGGCAAGGGATGTAATAAAACCCATGGCATATTGAAATATCTATAAACTTCCTATGAAGTCGATAGGCATTTATGAAAGCAACGAGAGACGAGAGACAAGCTTTTATTCCTTGAGTCCAAAATAAAAAATAGAACAAATTTTCAGGTACATTATTAATACCTCCAAATTTTTGTTTTAATACATTCTTTCCTTTCGATGGAAACGATTCTTAAAATATTCATTTAATATAAAACTACAGTGACAACCTTCTTTATTACTCACCTCTGTTTGTATATTGTAACGTTCTCATATATAAATATTTTTCGATGTAGATCCAGTCAAGATATTTCAAAAGAGCTACTAAAATCAAGGGTGCTCTACTTGAGGCTCTCATTCATCTCTAGGATGTGAGTTTCATAAATTATTTCAAACTGATGCTCCTTAAAACCCTCATTGACCATACACAATAATACAAATTGAAAAGTACCTAACGCATATGTCATTACATTAATCATTCGCATAAATTGGAGTATACCAATTTCCTCTTTCTCCATCGTGGATTTATGATTGCAAATGATAAACGTATTCTAAAATTTAGCTTGAAGCCTGCTTGACTCATTTTGCCTAGCTTCATTACTTGACTGCCTGCATTTTTGATGAATTTGAACTTTTTACAATTAATTGCAGCTTGAGCCAACAAACCAAGTCAGTCACGGCTTCAAAAACTGTTCCGGAACTTCAAACGGAAAACTAAGTACTAGGAACTATGACCTGCTTTAGTATTCAATGCTTTGGATAGGAATGTCAAACGTTAACTACAAACTGAAGTCAGAGCGTAGAGCGTCTTGAACAATGTACCCTTTCAACTTTCTTTCTGACACGGCTTATTAGCGTCGTCCTGAAATAAAACAAGTGGATTGCATTGAATGAACTAGAATAAAACCCTTTAGGTCATAAATCACGCAAAGGCGTAAAGTTATAGTAAGAGAGTGCATAACTAATACACTTCATGATACATATCGCGTCTGACACTGCATAATATAGTGGGCGGATCGTCGTTGATGGTTACATATAGCTACACACGGAGCTGCTTGCTTTCTCCAGAGTAACACGGAAGTTAATGTTAGGATTTTAACATGGTGTTTGCAGAGTCAGCCAGCAGTCCGTTTGCACGCTTGGACGAGGATGGACGTATTAACAACTTGCATGTGAACTTTCTGTCGAGAAGGAGTGAAAACTTACGCAGACAAAAAGAAACACGCTTGACTCTCTCAAAAATATTCAGACGAGTGTAAAATTCAAGTGGAAGTGTTGATTACACTGAAAATTGGCAAATTGACTTTGACAGTTTTTGATATCAATCTTTCTCGTTGTGGTTGGAAGTGACCCGGCAAAGACAAACAATATTACTCCTTAACCGCTGTCAAATGAGGAAACACCCACGACTTTTCTGCTGGGTGATACTGTATACCACTGTGTAAGTATAACTTCAGTCCTTTAATATCTCATTTAAATATCGCACTACGTGTCAAATACTTTTGAGTGTATACTCTTTGAGTCATTGTCACTCACGATGATCAGTTTCTGAAAAATGAAAATTCCACTCAAAATAGACGCTACGGTGGTGCGATAAAGTAACAGGCACGTGACGCAATAAACTAGGATGAATAGAGTTTTTGGGGTTTTAGTCGAAGTCAAGACAACGAAAGTATGGAAATATTTTGTCCCAGGACGATATCTGTACGTAATCATTCATAGAAAAATATCTAAAACCTTGTCCCTGAATTTGTATTGGAGGAACAGATATGCAATGCAAACTCGAAAGTACGATGTTTTCAATAAAATGAACCCCTAAGGCATTGTATTGTATTAATTACGTGTTAAAACTATTACGATTCTTCACGTCGTTGACTTGATTTTAAGGTAGCAACCTTGAATTTGTGTCATTAACTGGAATCTTGACGGATCTCGAAAAGTTACAAAGGAATGCTTTTTCTTTTTCGTTTTGTTGTTATAAGCATCTTTTTCCCTGACATTGGAGAAAGTCAGCAGGATCTGCAAAGCTCTCAGTCTGAACGGAAGTAGAGAAGAACAATCTCCAAATAGATTCACTCTAGCAAGCTCAATGTTGTCCGCTGAATAACATCCTGGGTAAGAAATGCTCAAGTGAAAGGATCCTCACTTTTGCATAGCAAACAAACCAAGTCCCTGTCTGCACAAAAAAATCTGCAATGTGCAATAAGTGCAATAGTGTAATCATAATGCAAATGTCCAACTGAGCTGCGAATGATCACAGGACATTAACCATTCTATGGTATGAGAGCAAATTAGAATAAACCGTTAGTAAACGTAAAAGAAATAGCAAACACATTAGAAAGAAGAATTCGCTTGATGGACCTAGCCAAAAAGTGGCACTTGGCCGTTACAAAACCTTGTTGTACTGACCCTTAATAAGTAACAAGAAACCATCGTTACGACGTTGGGTGGAGACAAGCGAGAACGAGGCCCTTGAAAACGTACAATATATCCTCTTGGAACCTCTACTTTTCACAAACACGGTGGAATAGTAAACGAAAACCTACACCACATGCTTACGACACATGAATATTTCTAAGGAGAGCATTGAAAAGAACCCAAGGATTTTGTCCTTTCACTCACAATCTGCTTCTTCTTGACATCTCCCAGAGGAACATCACCACAGAGAGGTTCACATTCAGAATAACTTACCAAAATGGAAATTCACAGGAGGTGGCAACTTTTTGTCATTCTGGTGTGCGAACTTCTGTGTCTTACTACCAAAAATAAAAGAAAGACTTTCTAAGCACCGTATATTGAAGCATACACCTGGCGTATAAGTCCAGACCAAACTAGTTTTCGTATCACTTGAATTTGCTTTTGCGTTATCAAATCACGTACTGCTCTTCAGTTATGAGATATGAACGGAGTATGTATGAAGAAATTCTCATTGCTCGTGTGTATTGATTTTCTAAGACCATAGCATAGTATTAGTTAAGTATTCCGCAAGAGATGCATATGCATTAGGAGAAGAAGAACATAAAACTTTCTTTGCTAAAGGCTAGATTAACCAGTGCGTATTTCTATAGTATTCGGAGAAAAGGCGTAATTATACTTTGGCTTTGGGAAATGAAATCCAAGGAGAAAGCAACGAGATAGAAGGAAACCCCTTGGGCAATCAATTATGCTAAAGAAGAGTAAACCGAAATTCTTTGGGAATCTTTGATAAACATTTTTTGACGAGTCTACTCGACTACTTTTTGCGTTTTATGGTGTGCAGATGCATTCCAACAAGCTTTCCTGGTATCATGATTTCAAGATTCATGCAGAATTTTACGATGGTTAACAACCTTCATATACAAGAGCCAAGACGCCACTTCGTCCGACATTTTGAGTCTTAGATTGCAAAACACAAATTCATAAATTTTCTAAGAATCGACTTCCTGGCATGTATGTACAGCCTGTGAAAAAGTGACTGGTGGCTACCATGAAACTGCGAACCATTTTAAATTTACGTCTAACTCATGGTTGTCTTTGATTGAAGTGACATTTTGTTTGACATCCGGCCATATTATGTGTTGCCTTGTATGACATTGGCAAGATTATTGGACATCAGGGAAGTCTTTTGAAGAAACATTGTTGATGAATTTACCAAAATTAGTCCTTCAACCGATGCAGAAGCAGTCGGAACGGAAGTCGGGTTAAGGTTAGAGTATATTAACTTTTATCATCCATGCACATGATGTTGGATGTGTGGAATCTTATCAAGCTTTCTTGTCATCTCATTAGATAGCTTAGAAATCTTGGACATCTTTATGACGCCAAGAGAAGTATTTTAGTTCGAAGTTTTAGAAGTCGTGAGTAAAACTATGTGTCTCTTGCCGAACCGGATGAAAGGCTGGCTGCCATAAAGAAAACGTTTCCACTGTTATTATCGGTTCGGTATGAGTTTTAACGAGACAATTGGTATTGCTATTATAAACAACCTACACAACACATTTTCATTGGGCAGTGAAACCAACTTCTCTATTAAGACTTCATGAAAATTACCAGTTCGTTACACCAGAATCCGTACTTGCCGGTGACGAAACAAAGTTTTTTGTATGAGCCCTGACAACAATTTTAGAATTATTTCTTTGCTTAATTTCCAAAACCTGAAAAGTATGTTTTGTACGTAATTGGTAGCAGAAGCAGCTTGGGCGATTTTACAGAAATAGCTTCAATATTTCGGGAAAGTTATTACGATAAAATTTGTTCCGTAGACTTTCTCAAGATCGAATAGCATATGGTCGAGCCTTGCTGTCGGTCTTGAGTGTGCAGCATCATTATCATGAGTGCTATCAATACATGGCACAAGTCTCTAGCTATATATAGACTCTGGACAGTGATAGTGATCCACTATAATTAGACGAAACAACAGTTTGCTAGACGGAACCTCACTTCGAACGTTTTCTAATTTAACGAGAAACTTGCTCAGGAAAGATATATTTTCCTATGATATCCAATTAGCAACATTCAGCCCGAGGGTTAGCTGGTTTCTACAAGAAACGTTTCAGACGTGAAGTTCTGGTCAAGGATTTTCATAATGTTCAAATTATTTTAACTATAGGGCAAATCAAGCTTCGGCCGCGTATCTGACATGAACTGTGTACGTTCGTGGAGATTTGTAGTTTTATACGGATCCATACAAAGTTTCCAAACGCTTGGAATGGTCACAATTGGCCGAAGACCGGTGGCGACAGTAGATATTGCATTGTGGGAACAATAAAGTTATAATGTGAATAAAATGACGTGTATAAAACCCATAAAAATATTAGTACACACCCAAAATGCTAATCCGCCTTTAATGAAACCGGAAAAGTTGTACATATAGCGTGTATTTATTTATTTTTTATTTTCACTCGCTTATTGTCGATAGCCGGACAGGGCTCTCTTACTCGACGGCCTTCTTATAGAGAAGGGCACTCTATAAGGAGACTGCACTCTACACCCCCATGACCCCCACGCCCTTGGGGAATTTGACGAATCAAACTTATTTCGGTGTAACAGTATTAAAATAATGAAAGATGAATGGATTGCCAGATAGGAATTTTGAGTGAAAATTGGTACTCTTAACGGCCAGAAAATCATTCTGAATGTGTACAGAACCAAGATAACGGAGCTTAATGGTTCAAGGTTACTTCAGCTATCTAATTAGGTAACAAGGGGAGTATGTTAACCTACCACACCAGGAAGCGAAATGGGAGAGAAAATTGCTAAACCCATTGGTATAAGATATAGTAAAAAATTCTTAGTTTCGTTACTTCACTTTTCCAAAATAAAATTTGTTGATGTGAACATACCAAGCACGAAACTCGACATAAACGTTCAGTCAACGTAAGCATTCAGACTGCGTGTTTAACTTACAATGCTCCCTTTAGTTTCCGAAGTTGGAAGTTTGGCAGATTTTATACATAAACAGTGTCGAGTCGACCAATAGTATAAATTTTACTTTGTTGCAATTCGTTGGTTGTGAGCATTTTGTTTGAAATTCACAATTGGAGCGGAACAGTATGCCTGCAATTAAAAGTTCATAGTTTGGAATATGTGGTAAACCAACAAAAGTAAATGGAAACTAACTTACAACTGTAAATTACACATTCACTTCTTTTCCTCTTCATCTCAATTGAAGTGGATGAAATGTAAACATTGCAAGCACGCCCGTGGTACAAGTGCAGCTCATGTTTATTTACACTCAACAAACTCCAAACAGTGCTACACGAATTGGGAAGTTTACGAAAACTACTTTCGAGTTGTGGAAATTAGCACACTTATGCAGTCAACTCCATAAACCGTTTGTAACACACACAGAAACTACATATGAATGATTTCCCGCAGGCAGTAACTTTAATACCACCAGTTTGCACATGGTATTCTATTCCTGGTCCGGAACAAATATTCGGTGAATGCAAGAGGATATTTTTTCAACAGAGATTAACAAGAACTTTCACTGTCTGTAATTGAGATTTTGCAAGATTAGGTTAATAGAGGTATATTAGAAACTTACTACATGGAATGAGCTATATCATAATACGAGTACAAAACTTTAGAAAAAGTTTTACTTGCTACTCAACTAGTTTAAATATAATATTTCAGGCGGGGAATCCCACTGGGGATGTATAGTAATTAAATCGCACAGTTTGATTCCGATTATAAATAACTTACTTATAATGTTTTGAGCTTTTGCATGTAATTGCTTTCAAAATGTGTCTCGTCCCGCATTTAATTAGGTTTTTGAAAAGTCCAAGTAAAATCCATTTGCATCCATCAGATACATAATTACTTGCACAAGGCTAAACTGGAGGGTTACACAGTTACACAACTAAGTTTTGAAACCAGCAAAATCTGATCTTTAGTATTATGGAAAATCATAACGTCTCCTCGGAAACAAATGGGCTGGAATTGTAATTAATATTTATGAAGCACAACATTTGGATTTTATGCAAGCTGGAGAATGGATGAAACCTAGGCCTTTCACACTGCATTCCTGCTTTGTTGTACAGCTGCTTATTGTTCGTGTCATCACCGGCCATTTCCTGTCCCTCATTCTCGCCATGTGAAATATTAGATGGGCATATATCAGTGCTGATTAGCACTAGCACTATGAGAATCTATAAATACCAAAACAAAAGAAATAACACAGAAATATGTAGCCACTTGACATTACCCTTCACGCAGTAATGCTGCTTTACCACAGAAAATGTCGTAAAACGTTGTTGCCCTCAGTATGGACCTAACCTAATATGGCGAAAGAAATGTTACAGCGCCACATCGTTTTCTGTGATGATTATAATCTTCAGGAGACAGTTTTTCAAACAAAAGATAGACATTAGACATTCCTGAAAGAAATGTAGCTGTCAACTACAATTTCATTGAAACATCCAGCAGAAAATGTTTAGAAGACAAAAATTTAACTCTATTTGGTCTACTCCTTTACGTTCTTCCTTAGTTTGATAAGTGGCACAGGAAGCGACACGAAATGTATTGGCGTAAAGAACTTATCAAGCCCACTGAGATTTCCATTCCTGTCATCGTAAATTGAAACTACAAAGTATATGTGAGAATTTATGCCATCATATAAATCTTCCGATACGTTGGGTAAAACAAACAAGAACAACGGATGTAATATTCTCTTTGATAAAATCCTCTATTTTTTTATTGTGCGTTGTGTTTTCCACTTCAGCCGGTCTCGAATGGCATTAATATGACAGTTTATACCAATCTTGTCTTTTGTGCTTATGTAATTCCATGTGAAGCAAACACAAGACAGTACATTTGAAGCTTTTGTATTTTATACTCCTTCCCTTGCAACATCGCAAATAAAAAAATCTAAATTAATGATTCTACTTTTCCGAATGTTTGTTTACTTTCCCCACTCGAACATAGCACCTTTACCGGTACATCATAGAAGTCAACCTTGAAAGTTTCTTATCATGTCGTCGCTACAATTCGGCAACTAACCTACATCTTAGACAGCAAATTATTTATTATTTTTGCACCCATTTCCACAGAATTTCAACTTTATACACTTATGGGACATTTGCTCGCACTTCTGTGGACCGAATTGACTATTCTTTCAATGGATACACTTATTCCACATGAAACTAATGATTTCTATGCTCCTTTGTGTGATTAGAGACAATTTCAATTTCATGAGAGTTTGCTTTCAAAGATATCAAACCAACTAACTTCCATTCCATTTCCTGGAATGGAGCCAGGAGTTCCATCCTACTTAGGGAGTTATCGTGACCACAAAGGAATTGTACTTAAAACGTGGCAACTTCCAGTAACTTTCACAAAGAATTCGTATGCTTTGAATCATCCCAGACACTATCTACCGGTCGTGTGGTTGCATATCCGTACATAACATACTTCGAATTATTATTTTGAAAATGTCTAGTTTTTACTAGAAATTATTAAATACGCTACAGAGTCTTCCAAAACAAATCTGACTATCGTTGTATTTTTGAATTGTCGACATTTGATACATCACTTTCAGTGTATGAGTATTTAACTTACACACCACGACACTTGCAGGAAAAATTCAGAACTCATGAAGTTGATTTTTAAAGACCTCCGGCATCAACCTCAGTATGGAAAAAATCATAAAAAATTATCATTCAAATACTCATGCTGGAAACACAAAGACACCATGACGACCAAAAACATAAACCACATTAGGCTTTTTGTTCCAATATGCAAATACAATCATGCAATAGAAAAAATATGTTTGTGCATTTTGAAGCACTTCGGGCACAGTGGTTTTGCTAGTTTACTTGCGAAGTTTTAGGTTTAAAAATAAACTTGAGGGAAAAGGTTGATGTTTATTTGTTCACTAAAGTCTTGTTTAGAAGACGTGGTTTTTCAGTTGGATACAAGTTTCGTAAGTTCAATATATATGGATGTACCCAATTCGCTGATTGGCTGAGAAAGCAGTGCATGTAATTTCAGCCAGTCAACAACCTTTAAAACAAAAACTTAAGTTGACTAACTCTACGCCAAAATCCATTTCTTCCATTATTTATACAATATTCCAAACCGTTTTCCAATTTCTGTGGGGAATGTTAAGCGCACCAAAATAGTTTTTGAAAATAACATTTGTAAGACATATTTATTATTAAAATGCAAACAAGCGAATATTTAACGATCGAAATTTAATTTTTACATTAAGAGTGCATAACGATTTTAGTACTTTGTAATCACAAAATTTAATTATGTTATTACGTGAGCGGATATTTCTGAAATCAGGTGTGTATAAATTACCTCTATTTCTTTAAGATTAAGATCCACAGCTTCTTTCACTGAATAGGACCGAATGTTTTTCCACATTGGCCTGGAAAGTCAATGCATGCGGGTCACTTTCTCGGGACAGGAATTTCATTTTCACGCTTGTGCTTTTTCCAACATTTTCGTAAGTTTGAATGCCAAACACTTATCAACCACATGTACTCATAAAGATGGGATACGCACATTTTAGCGCAGCTTCTACGATTGGAAAGTTTCCTCTACTAATAGGTTTTTATAAAAAATGAAACCGCTTTCTAGTTTTAGTAGTGCGTTCGTCCTGTTTAAGTGGGAGTTACAATTGAAGTTATGATTATTTTTTATACTAGTTTAGTTGTAGTAAAACCAAGTATGTTTGAGAATCAAAGTCAGCACATGGTGAAAGCCGAAATCATATGGTAATATTTTAGAAAACTATCTGAAGGATATCAGTTCTCAGAGCTGCTAGTGATATACCATTATCGAAAAGTGCTTGTATCGAGACATTGAGTATAAACGGTCCTTATCGAAATCAAACTTCTTGATGTTTTTGCAGCTGTTGGTTGGGTAAAACTTACGTATGGACATACGACAGAGCTTGAGCTCAATATTGCTTGAGTACTTTACTCCCTTCTCCGAATAGTTGCAGGGGCCCATTTTGCCTTATGGAGAATATCTATAATCATTTTCGTAAGGAAGTACTAACACTGCAAAACTATATAGCATGTATGTTGGACGGAACCTTATTTAAGAAATCGAGAGGCTATTACGATCGATTTTTCTCCCGAATTTCATTAAAAATTGACAGTCTATTGTTGAAAGTAGTTCAATCTGGTTTGATGTTATTGCATACACAGGGTTTGCAATCATCATTTTTCTTCCGTATACCATACACATGTACAAAATGTTGGCAATTTGGCAACAATTTTCATGATTTTAAATATACATTTTCCATTTCAGGGCTTGCTTTATTTTCTGTTCTTGATATGTACTGATGGTTTAAAACTTTTGGATTTTACATTTAGTGAATGTTTGGTCCGTGCTGTACCCCATGAAATGTTGGCATCTTGTATATTTTAGTAAAAACATTTTCACGCCGCCGCTCTTTGTATAACCCTGCAATTTTTGTTACTTTTTCCATGGGAAGGGGCCGACTGAATCTTGCACCTTGTGATCCAAAAGTTTTACCCGAACAGTATATCTGTGAAGTTGGATTGATAATTAAATCACCAAAGGATTTCCGAATACATATGTTTAAGGTATGCTTGTGCAGTTGTGCTTGTATGTTTTTTTTGGATTTCTCATGCCTTATATTATACACAACCGCTAATGATACATGGTTATTTCATGGACTCATGTTTTCACTTCTTTCGTACAGAATTGAGGTTTAGATTGCAAAACTGGGTTTGTTTCTCATCCTAAGTTCTCTGTAGTATGAAAAGGAACTTCTTGGCCATTACATTAGAAGAAAGTTTGTTTCGGTTAATCTGGAGGTTAACACGCGGGATTTCCTACACATGATTCCAACTTTTTCCTGCGAAACAAAATCTAGTGGTAATTCTTTGAAAAAGATGCTTTCTGAACTCTTCATAATTCTTCATTAAAAACTTACACCTGTGAATTTCACGTAACAAGCTAAAAGTTTCCAGAAGTGTTGAACCGAATTAGAAGTTTGGCCTAAACCGTTGGATGAACGTGTGTTCTAGCTTGATTTGTTTGCTTGTGATGGTGTTATACCGTCAGGTCACTTCATAACAGTTGGTTGTTGGCCGAAAAATTTGAGGCCACTATAAATGCTGTACTCTATAAGCATAGTTACTTGCAGAAATACAGCATATACTACAGAACGAAAGGCAAAAATATAAAGAAATTACAATCAATTTTTGCTTTATTGATGAAGAAATGATAGCACAATTAAGTGACAACTATCAATTTGGAGCTTTTTTTTGTTGTGGCTTGTATTTTCCCACACAGGGGAAAATTTTATGAACGAAATGATCTGAGGTTGTTTCAGTACTATTTCCGATGGCTAAATGTATCCATAAAACAGCCAACAGCCGTGGACGATAAGCATCACAAGCTTAAAATTCTTTCCAAAGAAATAATTACATCTTTTTAGTTGTCGTTCAATTGAAAATTACTGGGGACTGTAGTGAGAAGAAAGACACTACATGACATGGCTGAACGGTGATCTTGATCAAGTAAAAGTCGCAGTTGAATACACACGATTTGGGATGATGTAGGATATACTCGTAGCAAAGAGCTAATAAATGTCAGTCGTTATTTTTGTAATCCATATTATTCCTCTATTGTTACTTATACACTGGCAATTCTCTCAATTTATTTTCAAGCCCCTCGCCAGCTGGTGTTGACATTGTTCAATGAAAACTGTCTGTAAGACTATATCTAATAAAAAGGACGTCGGTTGGTCTTCTTACCGTAGACTTATTCAAGTGTCAACAAGCGCTAGCACAAAGTCTCGACATAATTATGTGATTCTGAACATTCTGGATAACAAAACACGCCAATATCTCGTAATAATAAAAAGAAAGCAGAAAGACTTGCTTAATTACGCAACTTTTCAGATATTTTCTGCTTTTGGCACAGATTATAAAAAGTTTTTAGTCCTTCATCTCCAAAAATAGCCTGAAAACATGCGACCTGATGGAAGTACCAGGAAAAAGTATGTTTTTACTTCTACAGCTAATTTATTCGATCATTGTGAAAACAGAAAAGTATTTTAGAGTTTCACATGCTCTGTATTTTTAAAAAGTTTGTTCACTGCCACAATTCATACAAAAAGAAAGCTGACGCCTGGAGCTATTTTTGTTTCGGATGCTCCGAATTCCAATACAAATATTTTGTGAAAATATTTTTCCGTGGGAAAAGTTATACCATTAGTTCTATTGTAGCCTCAACAACTATCATTCCCGTATGTTTCTCCCGCAAATTGTCGTCTTTCGTAATTTTACTGGTACACTTGTGTGAGTTTCACTGACTCCAGGGTAATCGAAGTTACATGTCTAGTGAAAGCACGCATTGAAAGCAGAGAGAGACACTGTTCCCAATGTGAGTCTTGATAGTGATGGCCTTTTGTTGGATTCTAGGAGTATTCCAACAAATTTTCTTTTCGAGTAGTCTTCAATATCGCGAAACGAACCATCCAACTTCCGCTTGACGCTTCAGAGAAGAATTTCGTGGCATTTTCTCCTTTTGTTGGTTATCACCACCAGCGTGTTGTACTTGAAACGTGACTTGGTTCCCTGAGCCTAGTTGCTTGTAGGTTGTAATAATGTACAAAGAATTTCCGTTAGAATTCTAGATTTTCACCATACCCCCTTGACAATTATGGAAATGCAATGGACAAAATTTTGAAACTGACACCTCAGTACCTTCTCCGCTGGTCCGCTAATATGATGGGCCGAGGCCGAGCCTTGAGACCTGATGGTCATTGAGTCGGATTACAACGTAACCGTTCTTTTAACTAATGGGAATACATTCCAATTCATTTCACTATCCATAGCTGAGCTTGAGATAAGTGAGACACTAACAGTTGAGAGAAATAATCCGCTGCATTATTGCTAATGGATAAAATTCTGCGCAAATAATTTCG
>JAAXOA010002203.1:0-13746 GCA_036561885.1 Salina celebensis | reverse complement strand
GGCACGCCACATTAGTCTGTAGTGGCAATAGGTTTGGAAAATTGAACACTATTTGGTGTCAAGTCTCATTTTTTTAGATCAATAGTATAAAAACCAAAGATTTTAGCGTGAGGCTACGAACTAAATATAGTTTTGTGTGTTTTCTTCCGAGGATTTGTGGATAAACCAATCGATTTCATGCACAGTCATGTAGCACTTTCTCTCAAAAGGACCAGTAATCTTGTGAAGTACAATCTTGGTTTTATGCTGTAAAAGCTGTTTGCAAAGGAAAGTACATGTGTGTTAAACCACATCAATAATGCCATCTGCATTAGCATGATTTGTAACCAACTTCCACTCATTATGAATATTTTACGAAGACGAAGCTCTACAAAGCCTCTATGTACCGTATAACTATTGATTTGTACACATAATTTCACAGAATTTAGTCGGAGAAAGTTTCTTCATTGCGGATTGAATTCATCCGTTTGGATTATGCTAGCATTGTTTAGTGTGAGAAACATTTTGGTTAGCGTGTTCAGTAAATTGGTAGGAGACTGTGTCAGGGCACGAGGAAGAAAAAGTCTTGAGAACAAAAACTGCGAATGAAATGAATAATGCAAATAAGCCTGTTAGTCCAACAATGTAAGTTTACTGAGAACTTTAGGTGAAACTCCTGTCAGAATATAATGTCGTAGAAGTACAAGCTATATTATATTCAAGCTGGCTGGCAGGAGTATATTTTTTTGTATATTTTGTGTGGCTGGAAATGGAGCAACAGAGAACATGGAGGAATGTGTAATATTTTCTTTTTTCCTTAAGTCTCCCTTGTGAAATTTAGGCATAGAAAATAATAATGAATCAAGTTGTGTAGAGCAAACGTTTATTTTACTTTCACTACTTGTTCTATTACGGGAGCACTTCGCGGAATTAGTGTTCATGTTTATTCATGATGACGACTCCCTTCTCGCTTTGCAATTTTTAAGAACATCATGCAACATTGGAAAGAAAAGGAGAAAGTGTTGGAGAACTGGAGACAGGCTAAATGTTCTGGAGACAAGGGAAAGGGAGAAATGTAATTTGTTCAACATTCTTTGTCATGGTTTTCCTTTTTTTAATGTAAAGAAAACGAGGAGTAGCGGGCGTGTCAGCAGTTTTTTACACAATATTTCTAGATCTAACCTCTACACGCCTACGATCATCATCATTGTTGTATTATTATTATGCATAGGATTCCAAAATTTTCACTACATTTCATGATAACTTTCTGGCAGCAAACATTAATATGCAATTTTTAAAGGGAATTACTGAAGCGATACGATTTGGTAATGTTAAAAGCTGCACTGCTATTAATGTATTGGTTTTTATACGACTTCTTTTAATCTTCAAATGTAATTATATTTTACGTCTTAATCATAAAAGTTTTGGTCCCGATTTGATGAAAGAGAAAAGAAAAAAATCTCCATTTATTCTGGTGAATCACAGTTTAATTGGCTTCGTGACAGGAGATCCAAGCAGCAAATCCGTAGCTAAGAAAAAAAAAACTTGAAGAAAACATGATCGAAAAGAAACCCAAGTGTGAATGCCATCATAAGATGAATGATGCGTTTCTGTCGGTTACAATCGTTACTAGTGATATCACGTCTTTTCTTGCAAAATGTAGATCGTTAGACGATACACCATCAAAAGTTATTATTACAAAGAAAAGAGAAAGTAGATTTCAATGTACGTGAGAGAAAGGGAAATGTAGAGTTATTTCGTTTGGACAAGGACTAAAAACCATTTTATGCACTCTTCAACTCTTTTTTTGTTTTCTTTGAGCAGCACCTGTGTGAAAGCAGTGAAGCCTCGAAAGTAAAAGAAAACAAAGTAGAGAATGAGTGTAATTGATGGGAGTGGTAGATGAAAAAAGAAAGTTGTAGATGTGTGAGAGAATGAAATGGAACTTTTTTTTTCGTTTGCTTTCACAGGCACGAAATAGAGTAATTTATCGATGTTTACTTTCCTGTTTTTGCATGCTGCAAAATGCACCGTAATTTGTGTTGATAATAGTTTTTTTTTCTTTGAAATACACGAAATTTTCACAGAAATACTTGTTTGCGCTAACAAGATTATAGTGCAAAAAAGACTAAAAAATATCTTGTTCTGCAAATTTGCAGAGGAAAAGTTCGTGCATAGCGAAGTGCACGTAGATAAAAACTTGTGACTCTAGTCTCAAAAATTTTAATTAAACTTGCTCAAACAAGTCCACGATAAGAACACGAATGGGTTTGTTTTCTAGTCTCTGTGACTAGAACGTAGTGGAAGCAAATATTGAATGTAGGTTTTACCCTTCCATTTGAAAAAAAAGTCCTTAATTGTATTGTAGGAGTGAATTATTTGGTTTGAAATGGCAGTAATCAAGGTTAGAAAAAAGTGGTGAAGTGTTAATGGACCATTCTAGGAACCACTTAGTTGCATGCCGGAGCTCCACCGTGCACAAATGACCAAAGCCGGACTTCCATACCGTATTAAGCGAAAGCTCTGTCTGATTTTTCACTTGACCTGTCCTTCCTTGTCACACACTGGCAATAGTTTAAGTGATTTTTTAAGTGTTTCTTAAAACTCCAGTAGAACAGCAAGACAATAGACAATGTATATAATAACTAATCAGTAGAGGAGTGGAAGATTTTAAGTAAGATTACACTGTTTAGCGATTTCACTCGCTTGCCCTAGTCTGTCGCATGTCATCTTATGAAAACAATAAATCGTTTACATTTTAAAAGACCATTACTTTGGAAACACGATGAACATAAAAGAGCTTTCGCATCGATGCGAAAAAAGGTTTATGTCAGGTTAGGGTTAATTGCTCAACAAAGAATTTGACATAAATATGTTTTGAACTTTATACAAGTAAGAAGCTATTCGGCAATATTTGAAATTATAGTATGTGTCTCTCTTGTACTCCATATGGAAAGAAACGTAAAAATGACCATGCCTAAACTATAACAGTATCAATGGAAACAGAGAATTTCCCTATAAAATTTCAATACATTTTCCGTGTACATTTTGTCCACCTCACTGAGCCCAACGTACTCATTTGATGTCTCTATCATCAATGAACTTGCAGTTGCTTGCAATAACCTCTTTATCACCTAAAGTTGTTCTTCCCTCGTCCTGTTATCGTTTCATTTCTCGGTTTCAATTTTCTGTCTTGTTTTTACTGTTCAATCAGGTGAACAGACACTTCCATGCTAGCATTTTCGTCCGTGTATAGCCTTAGTCAGCAGAAAACGCTCAAAGATTAGGATTGTTAGGATATATAGAGACATAATGGAGTCGCTGCATCACAAGGGCGAACTAACTGGGGACTAGTGTTTCCCACAACTAAAGGATGCACAAAGATAGGTAGACAACTGCAACAACCACCCAAACCGTATTGAAAGCAATTACATTGTGACTTGATTGTAGTGTACAACGATGCGTATTTATTTATATTGCTTAGGACCATTGAACCGGAAACTGTACAATAAAATAGCGACGCAACGACGTGTGGAGAAACGAAATGAGAAAACGTTTCATTTCAAATGCTTTGTTTGTCTACTTTCATTTTTGTTGTCCTAGTGGGGGAGATAACACTAAAGAAAAAAAGTTATTAAAACGAACAAAAAACGTCGGTGTCATCTTTGTAGTTGAAACGGAAGTGCTAGTACAGATACCTAGTAGATCCTATACACTATATACATATACTGTCATTTATCCATGCTACTTTATTGCATCCATCTTCTTGCACATTGAGTTTTTTCTTCTTTTCACTGCCTCCCTCGAAAGCTTTGGACTCTATCGATAAGAGGAAATATATTGGGATTTCTCCCCGTTCCCAAATTTTGATTCTGTCACTATGATCTCCATTTGTCAATGTAACAGAATGACAATGATGTGATGCCCATCCATTGTTGTATTTTGAAAGTCAGTGAACCATGACTTGATGATACTGCTGCGAAACTTCAAACGTCTGTGGTTTCAAAGGCTCTTTTTTTGCATGTGGCTGACTTGGTTTTATTTTGTATGGAATATGGACTATCATCAGTCTAGATGATGTACACCATATGGCCACACTTTCTTTATGCATGATCACCACTTCCACATTGTTTTTTTCACATGCCCGTACAACGATAGATAGCTCTATCATTTGTTTCACGTATTATTATGCGAGTTCATATTCTAGAAAGTATGTCAAGCTCGTTCATGGTGGGCTAGTTTGCTAGTATCGCAACCGTTTCTATGTAACATAATAACTTATGATATGATGATGATACAACTTTATCCATCATAATTCATGAAACGTTACAATTGCTCCAGTAGCGATTTTTGCATATTCGTCCTTAGCTCTTCTGGATGGATAGAAAGTCAGGATGAATGAATAACGAAATGTGCAGTTGAACAAGATCAGAAGCCTTTTTTTACTTCTTTTCATATTCCATTTCCGAAATTCACTGAATTTATGCTTTTCACACGATCTGAAGCGCGAAACACAGATAGATCGTGAAGATTTTAAAGACTGCTCACCATTTGGCTGAAAATCACGATTTTTATGGATACATCTGAAGACTGAATAGGAACGCATGATGATCATAAAGCTTTAAAGTATTGTAGCTTTTAAGCAGGAGTCGTTTCTCCCTATAATCTATTGTAAATATGATTTTGATCGTGGTTTTTTATACATGTTTTCTATTCTTTAGCCATTTTTTTTGCATACCTCCATAATCATCCATTACTCCCAGAGCGCCAATAAACAAGATTTGTTTTCAGCGTGGTGAATAACATGCGAGCGAGCTCTATTTTCCCCGCAGTTTTATTGACGAGCATGTCATGTAATTCAGTCAGGCTTGGCCTATTTACTGCCTAGACGGTGCCGCAATTTCAACTATCATCTAACATGGTCATAGACCAGCCTCTCCTCCAGTCATTTTTGCAAGCTTTCCCATGCTTCTACAATGTTTCCATGGATTTATCTATTTATTGTTTCTGTCGCTGCATTAGACGGGTCGTTAGGTAAAGTCTTTTGTTGTGTGTAGCTGGAGCTTGTGTTGGGGTTGTGCCATTAAAGAAAATAAAAATTATGACATGCCTTTATTTAATCGTTAGTAGCACAATGATAGATGTTCGAAAATTGCAAGATGTTTTTAAGTTGGGGTTATTGGAACCATCGTTTAACATCTATGTTTTTTTTTCTGGAGGAGGTACACAATTTTGGCACCCTCATCTCCTCTGTAATTCATGCCATGTACCTTTGCGGTCGTGTATGTGTTGGGTTAAAGAATAGCAAAATGTACAGTGCATTGTATACTATAAAATAAAATAGATACGAGTCTAATGGAGGAAAATGGAGAGAAATGAATTATGTCCACATTATTTCCATAATAGATACATACGCGGGTCGTGAGATGTCTACATTTGAGACTTAAACACACAGAAGGAGAAAGCAGAGGAGTTATAATAATAGACTTGTAGGATCCCTCATTCCTTTCTTTCTCCTTTTGTTAGCCCCCTTTTCTCCAGGAAGAAAAGGGCTACTTTGTCATACTTACCGTCGTCATCGATGTCTCCAGCCAAAAACTGTTTCTTGTGAAAGTTCCAAAAAATTGTCATCAAACAGAGTACATTAGAAAATTTTTCGGGATATCGGGATGGTTTTTTGGTTGCTCTTGTGTGTAGATTGTAGTGGTCTTTGGTAGACTTGGGGACACAATATTATTCTCTCTTTTTTTCTCCCTCGTGTGCATGGTTAGATAATAGTAATGTTATTCAGTAGTCTATGGAAATTGCTGGACACTTTGACAGTTTGAATTTTCTCTGAAGAATTATTGATAGTCCATTACACACGTACAGAAAGAGAAACTCCAAAGGAGGAAAAAAATACATTGCCCAGAATACCGGCTGGGTATAACTACTATATTCAGAGTCTATTTTTATGATGATGGGATTTCGCCTAAATGCCAATGCGTTTTCCTCTCTCAGTGACAGTAATATATTTATTCCTTTTTTTTTGCATGCTTTCTCCTACAGAATCGAGGCGGAGGACTGGACATGAATGTGTTAGAGGCGTGGAATGAGGGCATTACCGGCAAAGGGATCGTTGTCACTATACTCGATGATGGATTGGAAAAGGACCATCCGGACATTGTGCGGAACTATGTAAGTACACCATGTAAACACAACATTTTACAATTTCATGAGCTGAACAAGTGACAAACGAAAACAGAAAAACGTTTTCGCCATTTTTTTTCTAAAAAGAAATCTACGAGTATTCTGTATACATCGTCATGCTAGAGTCATCATTCACACATAAATCACCATTTTTGGGATCATGCCACCACTATACTATAATCACGATGAGTCCGAGGTTTTTTTGTATGAATACTCAGTGGAATCCATTTCTTTTCTCTTTTCCGGGATAAAAAATGGAATGTGAAATGAGTCGCATGTAGAATGCGGCTTTGATGCAATCTTTTTTTCTAAACCCCCATGGTATTAGTGGAGTGAGTGTACTGACCTTCCACCTTGTTCACAGTGGTTTGGATGGGGTGTCCACAAAATCCACATGCGGATGGCCCCCAGCCAAGTGACTACCACCAACGCTCGCGTCCGAGCCAAGACCAAAATTAGAAAAAAAAAGATTACACTCATTAAAAACCTTTTTTCTTGGTGAAATTCCCCATTCAAAGTCTCTTTTAAAACATCTACATCATCCAGCATTCACTGGTATCACATCATTATTGCATTAAAAATTCTCTTCTTTCTTTTTCTGGCAAGGGGACACCCTCACGGGGATTTCCACATTTTCTCTTTTTCCAAGAGTTTTTATATTTTACACAATGAGAACGAGTAAATGAAATGTCTGTTTCAGATTTCTTATGGTAGATGTTATAGGCAATACCAAAAAAAGAAAACTGTTCAAATATCCATTCTCAGTTACTTCCTATTCTTGTAAATTTTGTCGAAAAAATATTTTCACTCCCAAATAAACCTTTTTTTTTCCTCGTTTTCTTTCATTTCCATTTGTATTCCAAGCATTTCTGGAATCTCTTTTACATCTTGTTTCTTTGAAGGAGAAAAGAGTAGCATATTCCCCTTCATCCTTTTTATTCTCCTCATGCAAATTTTTTGACTTATCTTTCTGTGAGTGAGTGCTGTGACTTGTCTTCTCCTCTGCCTACCTCCTTCTTACAATTGCATAAAGTTTCCTTTTGTACATTCGTCTCTTTCTGGGATTGCATCACAAAAGCTTCTCCAAGGCAGATGTTCCGAATAATGTTCATACCTCGTTCTCTCCTCTGGAATCAACATGCACAGCATCATCATCTCTGGCATCCTTTCGCTCGAAAAGCCAACCAAGCCACAAGCTAATAATAAAAAGGGGGAAAAATTTCTTCACTGGCTAAAAGGGAAATTCTATTATTCAAAGAAGAACACAAAAAAGATGACCGACCTTTCATTGTCTTGTGGCTTCAAACGAAAGTTTTGGTTGAAAATGTCTATTTCTTATTGTTCTCCACAGTTCCACACATCACTGGAAAAAAAAGTATCTTACATATTTACACCGTCACTTTCATTGCCTTCTTACCGTCTATATTTTTCGAGTGTCCAGGCTTTTAACGGGAACAACAAAAGAACCTGAAAGTTTAAGTAGACAACTTAACACGCAACCTCCACATTTTACTAAAATTCTTCGAGGATTGTGGCAAAATCTAGTAGAAGACAGATTTATGCTTTTGAAATGTCTTGGTATGGCGAAATTCACTGGAGCTATGATGTTGCCAGATTTACTATTGACATCAAAAGTCATGTTAACCTGCTAGGGCAAAAATTAACTGGTGTATTATGAAAGATGCCTAAAAAAAGCTTTCAAATGAAATATTTTTTACAGTCTCGTTTCAATTACTAAAAATATTTTCTCCTTACTATTGCTTTAACACAAAAGTAAGAGAATATTTTACAATCTAGTCATTGCATCTACAAAACTTTGGTTATGCGAGTGAAGAATAAGGATGGAAACGGTTTTATGGCTAGAAAATATTATATTTTACAAGATTTTGTTTTCAAACACATTTATAAAGCAACTGGCAGCAGACGACAGCTGCATATTTTTGTGTATGGAGGAAAGAAAATATGGGAAAGAGATGAAAATAGAGAAGAGTGGAAGCGAAAGGATCCCCGTTGTTGTCCTTAGGGAGTAACAACTCATCCCGTTTTTTTTTGCTTAAAAAAGGCATGTATTTAATATGATAGAGGTAAAACGCTACTTTGCATCATATGTTAACATTGTTCTCAAGTGCACTCATGCGGATAGGGAAATTGTATTCAAAAACAATATATCTTATTTTTGGAAAGACTCTTGGAGCAAATTTGAGGAGACAAGACGAGACACTAAAGCAAACAGGAAGACACAACATCTGAATTTAATTTATTACAAAAAAATGAATTACAGTCTACATAGGCTTGATTTAAGTATTTTTAATTTTTTAATTCATTTTCTTGTTGTGAAGAGAATGTTTGAGAGAAAGTGGAGACATGATCCTGCATGAAATTAGTTGTCTGAAAACGACAAGAGAAAAACTCCTACAAGACAAATGCTCTTGGAGAAGACCAACAGTTAAACTAGCGTGTATCCGTTGTTTGCTGGAGAAAGACCAGACCGTTGATCGTATTGACGATGATGCTAATGCTAATCAAATTACGGCCGAAACATGGCTTTTATTTGTTTGTCAGCACAACAGTCCGCCGGTAGGAGCAACATGAAAGGAAAACAAAAACGACATCGTGACTTTTTATCTTGTTTTCTTCCTTGAATTTGCCCATACTCAAATAAATTTATTTATGTCGCATGCCACACTGCTGTTGCGACAAGTCTGTTGGCCAACAAGCTGAAATACAGCGATGAATTATTAAATAGAAAAAAAGGGAAAGAAAAACTGAAGATGCCTTTTCCGTGTAACGGGCATTCCTAAAGTGAAGACCAAAAAAAAAAGTTGAAAGCATTTTTTTTTTCTCAACTTTTTTTCACAACACATCATTCCCTTTTGGTAATGGTTCTTTCGTTTTTATGTGTTGTATTTTTGTGGGATTTTTTTTTCTCTTTTGGTGTGCTTTGTCACGGGAAAAAAATTGTGTAATCGGCTTGGCTTGCGTCGGCTTTCTATACTCAGAAGAGGTTTTGATGATGGTGGCGCTAAGGTTTTTGATGGTGACTTGTGACGACTACGAAAAATGATAAGAGCTTGTCGCCATCAATGCATGCATGCACTTTTTCTGTGTTTTTAAGACGAATAGAGGATCGTTGGATTTTGATAGGGAATCGTGATACGACTGGGAAATGGTTGGGTTAAGAGGAATATAAAAAAGAGAGAGAAAGCGCGACGAGCTTTTGAGAATACGCACGCTTTTCATGATGATCTGATGAGGATCTCCAGGGCAAACTCTCTGCTTCAAATTAAGAAGATCGGGGTTCTAGATGTGGTAGTGCTGATTGTGAGGCATCTTGACTCATGTCTTTTGTCAGTCATCCTTTTGCTGAAGTGAATGAGTGATGAAGCTAACTTTCTTTTTACAGTACGACTTTTGTGTCGCTTTCTCTCACGTTCTCTAAAACTTCTTAAAAACGAACACAAAAAGATTGAAGACAGAGAGAGTTGACGGGTTGATGGTTGTGTCGTTGGGTTTTATGCTGAAGTCGAGGAGCAGTGTGGTGGATCCTGTGGTGGTTGATGATTAAGCTGAGTGGATTTTGTGGCTGGTGTGATGTTACAGTCCATATGTATGATAATGTCAATGGAAAGTTGAATCGTTAGAGAGGCTGAAAGGTGTCCATTACAGTAAAAGACCCTCAAAGTGTTACACAGGATGTCTAATATCGGGCAAACTATATTTAGATAAATGTTGAAGTAGTTTTTCATTTGACATGGAGAAAGTTCTTCAAAGGGAAAATTTCACACGGGTGAAATACTGGCTTTTACATATGCATAACATGAGATATTCGTGGGAAGCTCTCACAAAACAACAAATATATCTTTATGGATGTGTCAAGTAGAAAGAAAGGGAACTTTAAGTAGTAAAAGTACGGAGAAAAAGTCGGTTTCTTAATTTAGCATAAATTTTGTTTGTCGACTTTTTTTTCTGTGTATCCATTCATTCGGATCTGAAAAGGGGTCTATTGTAGAAAATGACAGGGCGATATAAATGACAGAAAAGAATAACTGCTGCCATTAATTTATTTAGGCCTGGGATAAACGCGTTCTACCTAGGACCCACGTTTTATTGCCATTTATACAGAAATCCATTATTTTTACCACTTAACTTGAGCCACTTTTGCGTTTTCTCCATTTCCTCCGTATGAAATCAGTTTAAGACAATATATTCCGCCAACAGGCTAAGGTGCATCTTTTCGCCGTAAATAAACAGAAACAGAAGATACTGAAATAAAAGCTTTCTCCCATTTTGACATCATTTTCCTTTTCCATTTTTTATCGTTTTAAGCGCAGCGGTAGTGTAACTACAGCTCTGTATCTATCATGTCCGTTGTTTAGGGATCGGAGGGGATTAATGGAATGTAAATGGGTGCATTTTCAAGAGGATGGACAGACGGAAAGCAGATGCCAAAGTGTGTCGTACGTTACACGAATCCCAAACTGTAAATGAGCATTTACTTTTAAGCAACTCATTTGTAAAGAGCGAAGAGTTTTGGGTAGAGCCCCAGAATAGAAATGCAAACCCAACTACCCGTATCCGAAAATGTATCGAGAATATATCGTCAGAATGAAAAGTAGCTTTTTCTTGGCCGGTTTCTTAATAACCACCTTTTTCTACTACTTTCTCACTGACACTTGCGTTGTTGTTGCTGTATTTTTTTCGGTAGTGTTAGCAGCCCCCTCACGTCGACGTTTTCCCTCTGTAAATCCCCTTTCACTCCTTTAATTCTTTTTCCAATTTCCTATACTACTTCTTCTGTTTACCTATTATTAGGTTTTTTCTCTTCCTCCTTGTTTCCATAGAGAAACAAATATGTGATCTAAAAATCTACAGAGGGTTTTTTTCTGTTTCCCTATCATCGTTCTATGCACAACAAGAAAAGCAGCGGCACGATCCGCTAGAAATTATTGAGGCAATAAGGAAGTCAGTCACGGATATTGCCTGGAAAACACGTTAAGTGTTGTCGATTTTCTTACGAATCAGAAAAATAAGGGTTCTTCTCAAGTGAGTGTATATTTCATTCCAATTGATCGTTGAATACAGGAAAAAAACAGGGGAAGAAAAGAATAGGAATAGCGGTGATGAAAGTAAACGGAGAAAGGACAGACAGAAAGCAATAACCGTAGCAACAAGATGAGATTCTAGATTCATGAATGAAAATTACCATAAAGTGCTTCCTTTCTATTGTTTTCCTATCAAAGCTGAACTTGTTAGCGTGAAGCTCCCGTGTGTGTCTGATCTATTTCCAGAAGACTAAGACAAGCAGAAAAGCTTCTTGTAATTTTACGTCCTTAGACGATTGGAAGGGTAGTTGGTGAGTAATGTCAATCTACACATTCATTTATCTGGCTTATGTCTATTTTCTTAGTCCTGTCTGGTTTTCCTCAAGCAAAACTACCTCCAAATTCTGAGGGACAGTCAAATTGAAGGGAGAGAAATGTGAGAGACACTTTGGAGAAAGAAATCTCCTGAGAATACTTGCTAATTTACATGGTTTAGGGAGTAGGATAAAAACAAGACAAAAAAAGCCGATTGTATTCCTCCTGATGCGACATGATATCGCAGTTGGCACAATTTGACTTGAGCTGTTCATGACAAGCTGCCGGGTTTTTGTGTAGCAACGTGTGTTGTTCCCGTAGTAACACCCGTTGTTAAACACCCATTTAATAGGATAGTTGTGTAGTCTTTTCGTTGGATGATTTTACTAGGGACTAAAATGCTAATATTTCGGTATTTTCTCAAAAACGCTAATTCCCTTTTCTAAAGACTGTTTTTCGTCTTTCCGCTTTAATGATAATACAAAATAGCTAATCCTTTTGGCAAACTGTCGCCAGCGATGGTGATAGAAAGCCATTAGAAGCAAATACGAGCGGGGAAAGTACAATAGGCTTAGAAAAGCAGCATCCACTATTTTAATAACCATTTTACTCCCTCTGAAAATTCAAATGAATGTAGAAATACTGGCAGCCAGATCAGGGCAACTACCGGCAGGAAAATGGACAAGAAAATGAAGTGGGATGTATAAAAGTTAGGGTTGGAAGGGAAGAAGACAGCAGAGGAAACAAGCAATCTTGTGATTTCCTTGGAAAACGGCGATGGCTCATCTTCCTCCAGCTAGAATTACATGTTCTCGATGTGTTTTTCATTCTACTCCAGATGCTACATCTATATTTGCTTTTTGCGTGTTTCCTATTTTTCCTAATGTTTTCTTCGTGTCTCGTATATTTTCGAAAACAAAAAAACACAAAAAATCTTTGAGAAAAGCGTTTCTTGACGATTACATCGCCCAAGTATTTTTCATCCGGAAGGATTGGAATGGTTAGCTTTTGTGAAGGAGGAGGGTGGCATTCATTACTCAAACGAGCTTTTCTAAGTAGCAATACAATTTCTTCGTATGAAAATCCTGTCGTCAGCCCACTATAAAGCGGATACTTTGTCTCCNAGGAGGAGGGTGGCATTCATTACTCAAACGAGCTTTTCTAAGTAGCAATACAATTTCTTCGTATGAAAATCCTGTCGTCAGCCCACTATAAAGCGGATACTTTGTCTCCCCGATCTGGCGGCCGTCCAATTTCCGATTGCATTGTTTACTTTAACTGATGCAGCAGTCTATCTTGATGCTAAACAGCACTCAACTACATTGTTTTTGTATATATCACTCCCTGTTTTACATACCACGACAAGTGTAAGTCGATGAGTCTCTGGATGAGAAAGAGAATGTATTTTGGCAAACCAAAAATATATCCTGTTCTCCTCTGCAATTAAAATGTCATGACATCATTCAATTGTCGCAGTTCCTCACAGTTTATTTTGACAATAATCGGCTATAAAAGTAGCACTTGGCTTTTATTCCGTTCGCTTGAAAAAAAAATATAACATAAAAAATTGAATATAACTTAAAATCTTAATAATTCCCACTTTCCATTTTTCACTTTCTTTCAAGCCCATTACATGTAATTTGTTTCGGTTCATGTCCTACATTCAATGTACTTTTTATACAATTCCCCTCCATAATGTCACGCTCCTTTTACTTTTCATTTATGGCAAATGTTTGAAGAGGGAAGTACTTGTCTCTTGTCTTTTCACTATTATTTTCTACCTGAACACTGTTTAAAAATAGAAAGGAATGGAAAGAAGAGCATTACTTTTATTTTCTACTTATACACTAGCACCACCAAGGGTAAAGTGCAGAAATAAGAGAAACAAAACCGGTTACTTTTTATCGGAAATTATGTGCATGAGGTCATTTACTGGGTGTACAAAATAAAAGTAAAAAGAAACCTGTGTGTATAACAACAACAGAAAAATTTGTCTACCATTCTCCTTTCCTCCCATTTCCTTTTTTGTTTCTTTCTATGATAGCGCTTTTTCGTCAAGATGCTTTCATTTTATACTCCGTTTATTTGAACGGGTTGCTTTTAAGATGCCACACGCTCGGTAGGTAGGTAGCGTGGGCTATTCAACAGATATCCATTTAAAATGTAAGTAGAAGAAAAAAAGAAATAGTTTTTTTCTTAATGTACCTTGCAGTTTATCTCT
>JAAXOA010002202.1:0-13753 GCA_036561885.1 Salina celebensis | reverse complement strand
ACACCAGTCATGTGAAAAGCACATAGAAAAAGGCGACCTTTCTGTTTACGCCTTTGCTTTGGTTAGCTTCGTTAGTCAGTTATGGAGTGCATTTTATGTTTCCTCCCTCTACGACTCAAATGCTAGGTCCCTAAATTTAGTAGGAAAACTCATGGCGGACAGAACTCAAAACGTTTCTTCCTTTTTTAGTTTCTTCGACAAGCGTTTGTGAACCGTATTGCGATTTGTGAACCTTGTCATATTGTTCCGCACACGCTGGTCAATGCTCTCCTTGTGCATGAGAAAACTGTAAATGTACTTTACATATCAAGCATACATACAAGGAGAAAGTATATTTGCTCAAAACCAACTGTGAACATATGCATGTAGAAAGCCAATTAGTTTTTGTTAAGAATGTGAACGGCGAGCAGTTTTTCTACAGGGACGGGTTTCAAGTTTCCGGTGTAAACTGCTCGGAAATGGACGTCTTGAGCCAGGCTAAGAAAAAAACTGTAAGAATACACCCACAAAAGTTGCTCATATGACTTCCTGTTATGACCAAATTAGAAAAGAGACTGTTACAAGAGAGAAAGCGGTTTGAGAAGTAGGGACATGTTCAAAATAATAATAAAAAAGTGAAGGTAATTCTCTGTAGTGAACTTGTTGTTTTCAGTTAGTGCCCTTCAGCTGCTCTCATTACTCCTCCCAGCTCCTTTTCCCAATATTCTTTGTAAAGATTTTTATGTTTTAGTGTATCCACTTGGAAAGATATTCAGGTACACAGTGTAACAAAATGCCTTCCGCATATTTTCTCTGTTCTTCAAAGCGAATGCGTTTTACGAGAAGAGTTTTCCTATTAGCAGGAGAGTGGTATTTTTTATGATACCTCGTCTTTCTCCTTTACGCATTATGTGCACACCTTTTTGGTGGGGTAATAATTAAATTGTTTCCCACACTATCTGCTTCACTATTTAAACTAACATCAATTTTCGTTACTTCCAGATACCAATCTTTGTAGCTTTCTCTTTTGTTTTCACCTCTATTGTTTTCAGGTTTTCGCGTTCAACGGGGTACTGTCCGTTTTAGGTTAATGAACAATACATTTTTTAAATATTATGAGAACCATGCGCGAAACTTGAACGATTAATGTTTTCTCTGTTGATGTAGACAATGCATTATCGTTTTCTTACATGGCAAGCTTTTGGCAACAACTTCGCTACACGGTTATTAACTAAGAAAAGTTTTAGCAAAAAAAAAGTTTCAACAAAAGTTGTCCAATGTGTGTAGTTGTTGCATTATGGGCAGCAGACAGTATTCGTGGTTGGCCAAGTTAAAACTTAAAATGTGCTTTTCAAAATGACTCTTGTTGGTTGTAGTTGGATGGAGAAAGTCTCATTTATATTTTACATGAAATTAACTACATTGTTTTTTTTTTGGTGTGTATTTTTAAAAATCGTTTATTACGTCATGCATGAAATTACGCGGGCTATTTTGTTCTCAAAATCTTCAAAAAGAAGAATTTTTGACATTTTTTAAACTTTCTATTTCCAGGTTGAACTTATTGTTAGATCACCGTTGACAGTAAACCTGCATCCTAAAAAGTTGAGTGTCGACTTAGGGAAAAGTGCTGAGTTTACGTGTTCGATAGTGTCAGGAGGGGTTGGAGGAGGGGAGGTACAGCAGTCAACCATGTCATCTTCCTCTCTACCACCCTCAACTATCCATTGGCTTAAGGACGGTGTTCCGCTACTCTCAGCAGCAGCAAGTGGCGGAAGTCGAGTGAGGTTTATTGGTCACAACAGGATTTCCATACAGTCTGTTACGAGAGAAGACCAAGGGATGTACCAATGTATGGCCAGAAACGACTATGGATCTGTTCAACAATCTGCTCAACTATGGCTTGGTGGTAAGAGAATCAAATGTCATCATATGAGAATCCTGATACAATTTAGAACTTTTGAGTTTGCAAAACTGTAATTATTATGAACACTTGAACTGTAACAAGAGAAAATTATTGGCAGCCGCAGTGGTCGTAAATCTTTCCCTCTGTTTTGTTTCTCACACTTGAGAATAAGAGATTCAAAAACGATCATCAAAGAACGCACACTAAGCAAAGCAAAATGTTTTATTTTCCGCCCGCTACTATCAACAAGGAAAGGGAAAACAACTTTGTGTGTAACACACTTTCACCGTCACTTAACTATGAAATCAAAAAGTTCTCTAAACTTTCTCTCAGAATATAATATACTACAAAAACTAAATAATAGAGCAAGAAAAGTGAAATCATGGAGAAAATGTAAATACTATATTTATATTGAAATATACAAGTTTTTTACAAGTCCAACGAGAGAAAATAATGAAGAGTATTACTGAATGTGAGTCCGTCCGGGAAATACATACGTAGGGCAAGGGGAAGAGAGAAAAGCCGAAGTCGCGGAAACTTTTTAATAGTCAAGAGTCAAGGGAAAAGAGCGCTAAGTGGTAGTAACATACTTGTGTCAACTCAAAAATACCTAAGTATTTTTTACTGATGATGATTGTTAGCAACTTTTGCCAAACCGGGAACACTTGAGCTAGTAAAGGAAGCAGACTCGGGGTTGTTGGTAAAGTTATAATATGCAAAAAAGAAAATCCAAAATAATTTTGTATCACGTCATGTTTTGCGTTTTGGGAACAAAAAAAAAGTTTTCATATAGAGTACTACGGCCGGGTAAGTCACAAGTTCTTATGTTTTTCTGACACAATGTCTTTCTCGGACACCGGCGCAATATGAAAGGTTATGAAGGAATTTAATAATACAAAATTGCATGATACCAAATACGGACTGGCGAATGGATTCATATTATTTGGTATGTTTGTAGACAATAACACGCATTTATTGCACGAAGATTTTTTGCCGTTTATTTACACAAAATATAAGTCATCTTAGAAATAATTGGTTGAAGTAAAGCATAGCGATTATAACTGTTATCTGAGTCTAGCGAACGGTTTCTTCAAGGCTCGGAAATCCTCATCAGAGCTGTCAGGATCTTCTTGACGTTTTGCATTTGGGCTTAGGACTCGGACTCTTTTCTTGCGATAAGAACTGTGGCCGTGCCGGACTTTTTGGTCAGGTTGGGAAGGCACTTCCCCGCCCGCGTCCATTGGTCGAAAAGGGCACTGTGGCGTGTGACGTACGATCAGCCAAGACAAATCGGAGTCACCTAGCTCTTGATGATAGAAAAAGTTGAAGTTGCTGACAATTATGGGAACAGGCAGAGCCAGAGTAAGGACACCCACTACAGCACACGAGCTGCCAATTACTCTTCCCATAAGTGTTTCTGGGTTTTCACCGCCATAGCCGACTGTTGTGATTGTTATTACAGCCCACCCTGTATGTTTGCAAATGAAATTAAATACTTTGTTGAAAAGACAAGTGCTTAGGAGAAAGCAGATAAGCTTACAAAATCCTGCTGGTATCGACTGGTATGAGGTGTTGGGCAAATCTTTCTCAGCAAAGTAAATTGCACTCGCGAAGAGGACGACGCCAATGGCTATGAAGAAAACAAGGAGCAGCAATTCATGCAAACTGGCTTGTAGAGTTTTCCCCAGTATCTTGAGTCCATGGGAGTGTCGGCTCAGTTTAAAGATTCTAAATACGCGGACTAAGCGCACAATTTTAATAACTGCGAAAGTTACAAGTGTCCCCTTCCTAGGACCATAGGGGTTGAGATGCTCCAGCAACCACGGGAGAACCGCTGCGAGGTCGATAAAATTAAGTTTGCTGTTGATGAACTCGCTTTTTACAGGGCATGTGGCAAGCCTCGCTAAGTATTCTACCAAAAACCACATGTTGCATACGGTTTCCACCAGCTCAAAAGTTTCTGTCAGATGGCCGAAGTTATCGAACTGGACCTGTGACGAGGAGGGATCTATCAATCTCTCTTTCTCTTCGTTGTTAGCAAACATTTCGAGAGTTTCGATAATCAGAGTTGATATGCTAAGGACAATCGCGGTCACTGAGATAAGGCTCAATCCGTGGGCTTGAAGGGAGCTCTGGGGGTACTCGAAAAGAAGCCAAATTTTCCGCTGTAACAGATTCTTGGGAAGGGTATCCTCATTATCGGTGGATAAAGCGGAAAGTCCTTCCTCACAGAGAAATTGGAAAATTGTACTTTGCGGCAACCCGTAAAATTTCATGTCGTTGAGTAAAATGTCCGCGGAAACGATATCAGGTCTTTTTAAATAGCCACCACTTTGGTAAAAGTACAAAATGGTTTCAAAAGATTGACGATTTCTGTCAAAAAAGTATTCGTCGGTTTGTGGGACATAGAACTGAATCCGGCGGTCGGGGTTGCCGAGAAGAGTGTCTGGATAGCGGTGTAAGGTGCGAAGCTGCGTTTCGTAAATACATCCAGAAACGTTTATCCTCACGTGCTGACATAACGCATGGTTATGGGGAACCGGAATTGGATGGGTCTTGTCCCTTGCATTGTTTGTTTGGCCTTTTTTAACGGTTCGAAGTTGACACTTTAACTTGGACGACTTCGGAGGGCGTCTGGGCGCCTGATGGGACCACGTTTTGTATTTTCCCCATTCCTTTCGGTAACTCGGGATGAGAAACGTGTTGATATAAAAGTTACGCAGCCGCTGAGGAACTTTACCTGCAAAAAGTAGTAGAATCTAAAATCTCAGTTTACAAAATCTGGTGTAACCAATACCAGAAAAATTGTACTTACGTAAAGTGTCTCTACATCTATTTTTTTGACATAAACGAGTTAATCCAGTACAGAAACGTCTGCAGATAGTTGTCAGTTTTGTTGTCTCATAGTGGTGGGCACTTCCAATCGAAGAAGTTTTGGAAGGAACAGATTCGTCATAGCTGAATGGTAACACGATTTTTCGAACACGAATCGCTCCAAATGCGGCCGCAGCTATGACCAATGTTATACCCGCAAGCTGGGCTAAACTGTACGAAAAACTGGGGAAATTTCCATCCGTAGAGGCCGGAACTTGCGAGTTTTCAAGGACCATCTTGGAGAGCCAACGTTCAAAAAATACTTTTTTTCTAACTCTACGGCTGAGGAGAAAGTGGACCTGCTTCACCTGTTTATAGTTTATGAAGTTAAATTTTTTCTAAGACATAAAGAAATGTTAGTTACAGTTTTAGTCTCATAGTGATGCGATGGTTTTGATTGTGCTAAAATGTAACACGATCATAAATCCGTCACCGGTGTCATTGCTTTTTCTTCAGAATTTGTCGTATCTCAAAATATGTTTTGTTTACTTTACTCCACACAATCTCTTCGGTTCCAATTCATCATGCATGCAGAATAATCAGATTAGTATGCAGAAAGAAATGGGAGCTTTTAAGTGCAGGCACAAAGCAAATCTAATGGGTTTATAGATGCAAATACATTATTAGCATAAATCAGGGAATAAATCTCATATGCAACACAAACGCATCAAAATCTAAGCGAAGGTATCCGTAAAATACTGCAACAATAAAACCTGAACTTGATAAGTTTTATGACTGCATACGTAATAGGATGCAGGTGCTGAATATCAAATACTTGAAAGGAATGATTAAATGTATGGAAATGCGTTGAGTGAGTGAAAGCAAGACGGAATGCCGTTGTACATTGGGCCCAGCAGTGCTTTCCCTAATATTTTATGTACATTTTATACTTCATCCACTCTTACCTAAACAATTTTTCTTTGTTCTCTCCACAGGACGTTTTAAGGATTTTTACGCAGATTCGCTGCGTGTCTGTTGAATGCCTTTAGGTTGCAGGGTTGGTTTATCCGCATTTTTAGATTTCAGGAATATATTACACAGAAAACACAGTTTTTCCGTTACGGTTAAGATACATTCACGCTACTAAAGTGTTTAGAAACTTACTAGATTTGCTTGGAAATTGACGAGGAGCTCAAATGGAGTAGGGGAAGCAGAACGCGATCTTTTCCTCCTTTTCCAAAAACCTCAAATCATTCCCATGAGACTACTTAAGCGCTATAAGAAGTAGTGGTTGTGCATTTCCTTAAGTCTTTGGAGTTGTCAGGACATGTAATATCGCCCATAGACATTTTCCCTAACTTTGCTTGGTGAAAGTGGAGGTATATGTGCCTCCTGTTATGCTTTACTAACTTGTTTTCCAATGTAATTCTCAACAAAAGTAAGTTTGAGCGGCTAAACTTTCTTCTCTGTCGTTCCACTGCTTAAAGCGTATTATGAGAGCGTGTACGTAGTAAAAAGATGAATATGACGCGCAACATATAGTCAGCTACATACAATATAAATATAATAATACAATATAATGTGTACAATATAAAAAAATACATACTTCATACATATCAACTTGATACATGATAGGAAGCAAGTTTTAAACGGATTTTACGAACGTAGATGGCTATAAAAGGAATGATGGCTTAAGTTGCGGATTTTATGACTGCCACAAGTCTTTATTTCGGCTATGGGAAGATTTTTACAGAATTTAATCGCATAACTGGAAGAGAGTATAAAACATTGATATTTTCAGCATAAAAATTATGAGTGGAGTTTGAGTGAAAAATTTCAAATGAGCCAATAGCAGTATAATATTTTTAGTGGTTACTGTCGCCGTGTCGTTTTTGTCACATGAAGTGATTCGTGCAGAGACACTTTTTCAAACCAGGCAATGGCAAAATTGGCTACTAAAGTTAACCCTTGGTAATATGCAACAAAACATTTATGCTGCAAGGAAATTGCCCGGTGTACCAATTAAAATAAATTATTGGTTGGTATAATAGATAGAAATACTAGCACTCAATATTTGTGATTACTTCAGAACATTCAGTATTACGTAGTTCAAAGCGTTTTAAACGAAAGTATTTTGAAGCTGCACATGAAATTTGTTAAGGTTAAATGTGATCTTCAGTACACATTCATCAAGATTGCTGAGCATGACAAAAAAACAATGAACACTAAGAACAAAAGATGCTTCAGAAATGAAATATTACACTATACTGTTGGCCCAAGAAGCGTGGTTCTCCCAGTAGTTCCACGTAGTTTAAGGCTGCTACTGACGATGCCACAGTCTTAAATGGGGAATGATGATAATGATGCTGAGTTGATTAATCACTAGTCAGTAGTTGGGCTTTTGCTACGAAACGATTGCGTCATTCATTCATTACTACTTTCTTGTCGTCTTTGTTTTCTCTTCGCTTACATTTAATTTCCCGGAGAATCTTACGAAACTGGGCAAGGAATCGTCTCTCTCTCAGAGTATCTTTTGTTTTTCCACTCGCCTTCACGTTCAACGAATCGAAGAATCGCTCCTTCAATGTGAAAATTGCGTTAATGATGTCATGCTCTGACCTCGATTCTATTGTTCTTTCTTATTCATACTGCAACTGATACAAACGAGTCAACGTACGTGATGCCGTAGGTTTTAGAATAATATCCGGATCCAGTAGTCCACACCTAATGCAATCAGTTAGCAACTACCTAATTCTACCTATACTAAAAGTCAAATACTTGGTTATTTTAGGTAGCTTAATGGATTTATGAATGTTGCAACCTCCTTAGTTGCTCTTTTTTAGTTACATGATTTGCTTGTGTTTAGAAAGCCAAACGTCCATCTTCAGGGTTTTGATAAATGAGTAACAATGATGCAACTCTACACCATGTCTCTATTGAGGGAAAACCATCAGGAGGAGAAAGCCATTACGCTTGTACGTATTTGATCATCTAACGTACATTAATTTAAGTCTCTTGTGTAAATACAAAGAAACTTGCCAGAACAACTATGTAGAAGAACGTTTATTACGGAAAAACTTTATTTACAAATAATCGCACTGCGCTTCATATTATTATCACAAGATAGCATTCAAAGTTTTTTTTATTGCGGAGAAAAGTAAGGCAATTTACAAAGATAAGTAATATACGCTTATAGAGAAAGTGGAAATCTTTAAAAAAGAGAACGCGTTTCTCTCTTTTTCTAGCAGTAGCCAATTCGACAGGGTTGTATGTTTTCTGCTGAGTTTGCTTTAATTTCTTGGAAAGAAACTCCATGAGTGTACATGAAACAATTTTCGCAATATAAAATGGACATGGTTGTTGGATCCCAATTCCCAAACTAACGTATTCCCTCAAAAGCTACTATTTTCGTTGGGCTTTGTTGAAGAGCTCTTTTTCACTTTCTCCAACTGCATATAGGATGTTTGGAAGTATTACTGTTTTATACCCGTAAACATGGATATTGATCAGAAAGAAAAGTAATTGTAGTCGTTGCAGGTTCCTCATTTGGCTTTTTTTTTTATAGATTAATACTCCAGGACGAGAATCGTTTGATTTTCTCTATCCGAAAGTGAATCATCTGCGAGTATAGTTACGTTGAGACACCTCATGTATAGTCATATTAGTCAAGCATTTGATACATGTTATATACGTCTTAAGTATATCGATTTTACTACAGAAAAAATATATGAAAAGAGAAAAACGAAAGAGAAAGCACGAAATGATCTTGATAGCCATCTAATACGTCTTTTTTCGTAGTGTTGTAGACGGAGGAGGAATGAGAAAAAACAGGCCAGGAAATGATACTTTAACAAAAATAGTTGGAACAGTAGTGGAAAGCGCAAAGAAAATCTTGAAAAAGAATAAAGAAGAGACATCAAAAGAAGAATCAAGAAGAGGCTCTCTTTAGTTTTTTTCTCTCTTTCTTCGTTTCGTTACCCTTAATTAAAGAATAACATGAAATGGGCTGGTGAAAGCACATGGATGGAATGTTGAATTTGTGTTGTACTACTTTATTGTGTACAAGTCTGGAGAGAAAATAAGAAAAACTTTAACTTTTCGACATCATTGTTCGATTCGGCTTGTCTTCGTAATACGTCTTGAGCGAAAACTGGACTTAGTTTCTTTTGGTAAGGTATCTTTCTGGCACTAAACTATAGACCGTGGTGAGGGGAAAAAGAGAAAGTTCACATGGATAAAGCCAAGGCCAACGGTTAAAAAAGGCTAATGCGGTGTTGCACTCTTCTTTTGTTTGTTTTCTTCTCCAAGTGAATGACCATTTCATTGCTCGGTTTAAGCTACTTTTCGAAAAATTGTGGTTTTTTATTTGTTTTTGTTTTAGACAAATATGGAATTCCGAACATCGGATAAATGTGGAGCTCGTAATTCATAGGTTTAATGATAAAAATAAACTACACATGGAAAAGGATTCATTGCTTTTGCAACGCGGGCAGTTTTACAATGGCCGGATTTGGTGCAGCGGTAGCCTTGCACTGATAACGGGTATCATATGTTTGAGATTTGAGATTGGCATTAATCCGGCCAACTGCAAACATTATCCGACTTTCATTTGTGTTTCGACGCATTCTGCAGTTTCATTAATATAGTTTTCCCCAAGGCTTTGTTTGATAACAAAAAAACTAACAAACAAGAGTTTACCACACCGTATGTGCACAAACTTGTGCAACAAAAATATATTTTTCACAATTACAGTTTTTTCTATGAGAAAACTTTTGACTTACAAGTATTCATGAGGAAAAGAATCTCTGATAAGAGTATTATTGATTTGCTTGAAATGTTTACTACTATACAGAACTATGACAAAAAGGACAAAGTACAGTTTTTGCAAACTCTTTTTGAACTATTACTCATTGTTATTTTTCCTGTCCGTGACAGATGCCTACCCTCAGTTCATTTACCGGTTCATTGAACAGACTCTACAGCCTGGTCCAGCCGTCTCATTGAAGTGCAGTGCTAGAGGAAACCCTACACCTCAAGTTTCATGGCTATTGGATGGATTCCCGTTGCCTCAAAGTGACAGGTTGGTTGGTCGTTTAATCATGCGAATACATTTTCCTACATTTTACAGAGTTCTTCTATAGCTTTACAGATAAAACCACCTGGAAGCCAAGGTTGACCTGGATTTAAAACTTTCGTAGTTTATACAATAGCTAACTTTTACGGGAACCTGACAAAAACGCTAACAGTTTTTAGTTACATTGCGAATTCCAAAGCCAACAGGAAGTCTAACTAAAAACGTTTTATGTTACATAGACTAATTTGATATTAGGAGGATTGAATTCCGGAACATGTAGTTTGTTACACATTGCCTTGTATGGATTTGTTTGCTTGCATGTACAAATTCTGACATGAAATCTGAAATGCTGCTTTAGTCAATCCAAACCCCATTTAGTTTTCTCAATACTTTTACCTCCCGCAAAAACGCAAATGGACTGAAGGAAAGGTAATTTGGCGATTGACAGACCGCAATTTGTAAATAAGGTTGGGCTGCTTGTGCCAACATAATCAATTAGAAAATATCGCTCGCAGGGGAAGACGTAACGCACATGTTCTTGACAAGCACATATTCCTGCTTTTATCTTTTTCGAGTTTAAAAAGAAAGTCTTAAAGTAACTCACCGATTTTCATCTTTCTCCTGTCTGAACAAAAGAGCACGGTTTATTCAGCCAAGAGAACTGAAACGGTTTTTAAAATGATTGCGCACTTGGCTCAATGGATAGGAGGTAAAAGCAGAAAAAAGTAGATATAGGTTATTTCAAAACTCAATAGTTAGAGTGCTTGTAGTTTTACTCAAGATGTTCTGGTGATGGAAGGTCTTTTAGGATTTCCTTTTGCAGAGAATTCCTTGTTTCATCCACTTTGCAAATTGCAATTCTGCCTTCTTTTATTGACTACATCTGCCTTATTTCGCACAAAAACAACAAGGTAAAGAGTTAACGTGGAAAAGATTGATCTGAAAGAAAAATGAATGCAAAATGGGATCGAGAGAAGCATTTCTTTGCACGCTGAACTTCCTCACTCTCTAACTTTCTATTTGTTTCGTTGAATGATGTTTTTTTCATGGATTTTGGCTAAACGTATATTGTATTGAGCCATAAAATAGAGCAAAGGCAGTCGGCATTTTGTTTTCCAAAAAGTTTTCTCATGTTGCGCGACTTCAGCAGAGAAAAAATTACTTGCAAATTATTTCTCCTGATAGCGTGATTTCACTACAAACTATATAATATGTCTTCCCCCATTCCAAAACCCTAAAAACATAACCTATTGATTTTTATTGCCATATTTGTTCGTAGCATTTGTTTTTTGGTTTCAATAATAAAATTCAATATATCGATAATCGTACCATTCCACCATTCAGTTTTGTATGTAACGACAAGATTTGCGCTAAAAATGTTCATGGAAGAAAACAAAACTCAAAAAGTTTAAAAAGTCAAGAATGGAGGGAGGACATTTTACTGATCAATATTGGTTTTAGACTTTTAGACATGTCGTTACATTTTCTCGTGTGAACACTCGCCTTGCTGGTAATCGCATTTGTCTAGTATTGTTTTGGTGTTCCCTTTTATTTCGTTTTATTCGGGATGATACGAGATGAGGAGAAGTTGACGGTAAAAATTGCGAGTGAGCGGATGGAATCAGTATAAAATGTGCACACTGAAATTGCTGTTCGGTTAGTCTCAAAATATGGAGGAAATGGCTGAAAGAACAATACAAAGTTCGCTTTCCTGTCGCTAACATTTTTATGTGTTGAGATTTCTCGTTACATTTGTGTACTCATGTTTGTGAAGAAAGATATAAAAAAATGTTTCCGGAACGTTGTTGTCAAATTGCATTGCACGCTTACAACCTTTTACCTCCTTTCTTCCCGTGTCATTTTCCATCCTTTCTATTTTTGACGTATTTTGAGATAATTTCTTGGTTGCTTTATGTATTTGTTTGTTCATATATCGACTAACCCCAGGTGTCACATGGTCCTCATATGTCAATGTAATTTGAAGTCTGTAATTGGCTAACGTGCAGGAGAATGTGACTACGCTTCTGACAAGCTGGTTGGGGTGGAGCGAGAAAATGAAGACAGGAAGGTTAGCTAATCAGGTGTGACATTTTATTTTTCAAGCGAGCTGTCCATAAAAACAACTCGTGGGCGGGGTATCATTGAATGTCATGAACAATTACTTTGTCACGTATAGACAAAAAAGTTTGACATCGACACTGGGGCATTTGCATTTTACTTTAGACACAAAAGTATGAACTTTTCATTGGACCCTTTTAATGCAGCTGTTGCAGGTTGTAAAAGCTTTAATGTAGTCATTTCTTTTATGCTTTGTAGGGGTGAAAGTTTTTCTCCGGTGCACTGATAGTACCATTAGTTTTCGTGAACTACCCACCTATAGCATGTAAACGGGAGTACAACTTTTTTCAATAGTTCGATGTTCCCACATTTCTTCTTTCAGTAGGTTTAGTCAACCAACAAATTGATTTTAAGGCGATTTTTGACATTTGGTCGTATCAATAACAAGGTACTGTAAGGTAATATTGAATGCTATGTATTTTCATCGAGCTATGCGAACATAAATATAGAAATGTGCCTGAGCTTGGAACTGAGTCACGATACTATTTTGGCGCTACTGGATTTTATTTGCATTTGTCTCGTGTTTTGCCATGTCCATAACGAAGGCAAAACCAACTTTATACTTCGTTCATACCAAAAATTATTTGTTAATTGGCTACTTACAGTCAGTCCTTTTCTATAGAATCAATTTGTTCATTGTGACCGGGTTATTTGTCAGTCATTCGCTTACAATTGTGTTTGTCATTTTCAATGCCTTTCACATGCTAAAGCGTAAGCATGACCTACTGGGAGTAAACAAAAAATTGAGGGCAAACCGTTCATACCGTTATGTCGTATAGGAACTCATAACGGAAAAATAAAATTAGCTGAGCCAACGTTCCCGATAAAAATATATAATAAAAATGAATGAGCAAATCCAAAATCAGGAAAGCGATTTCTTTTCTAATAAAAGTCTGTGTCATATGCCGGTGTAAATTGAGTGTCTAGGTGTTAGCACACTGAAGTCCTCTTTCATATCAACTTTCACCAGGATGATAAAGGAAAAAACCTGTTTTTACTTCGTGTTACCTTGATGTAAATTGATTGCGGAAATGATTGTGTATATTTTTCCCCTGTAGCCAAGCCCCAAAGCAATTTTTGTCCCTACAATGAGCTCAGTCTAGTACCAAATACAAAATGCTAATACTCTAACAATAGAACGTAATAATTCCATTTTTATTTTGACGTACATATTTTAATATATTTACTTCCTTATTTGAAGTCGGTTTCTTTTTCGGTGTTTTTTTTCACCTTCCACTCTTTTTTCCTTATCTAAAGGTTTCTCATCGGCCAGTACGCGAACGTATACGGAGATGTCATTAGTCATGTCAACATCACATCGGTACGGGTTGAGGATGGTGGAGAATATGAGTGTTTGTTCCAGAACCGCGCAGGGAAAGCCAGACACGCCGCACGCCTTAATATTTATGGTAAGTAGTATGTCAGCTTCTGGGAAACCAGATAATAATCTTCTTTCACGTACTAGTAACATATGAAAACTTGAGTGTGAGGCGACGTAAACAAATACACTTTTCTCGTTTTCACCATATTTCTTGTTTATACAAGTGTGCCATTCGAACTTCATCGAATTTCAAGCTACTTTCTCTTTGTTATCTTGAGAGTTATTCGTAACTTTTTATGCGTAGTTCATATAAAACGCTGATAACAGGATGAAAGTTATATTCAACATACAATGACTTCCCGCTATTTTTGAACGTACATATAAATTTTAGGTTAAAATATCGTGTAAAAATAAAAAAATAATAATTAGCTTAACAGCCAACGCATTCGTTTAAAAATAAACCCCGCAAAGCGGAGAGTAAGTAAGCACCGAAGAAATCGGGTATAGTAACAAAAATTCCACAAGGTCAAACCTGACCTTAAAT
>JAAXOA010002201.1:0-13757 GCA_036561885.1 Salina celebensis | reverse complement strand
AAAATAGGAAAAGTTTTGAAGTCTCTGGATGAAGGAAACTCGTCTTTTACTCATTACAGTGCAATACATGATTTTGACGGAAGGCATGTTTAAAACGCCCTGAAGCTCAACAAGATATTTTAGCATTTCCTGGATACCTACGAGGAGCTCAAGTCGTTCCTTAAAATCGACATTAATAAGTAAGACAAGGTCGACGTAAGCACTTAATATGGAACATTTTCATAGGATTTATATCTTGTCTGATGGTCACTACATGGAAGAGATCAGAAGCAGAGAGGTTGATGAGCTTGATGGATTTCCCGCACAAGAAATCTCATCAAAGTGAGAGATGTATCGCTTCGTTTCCAATTTTTTAAAGGATTGAAATCCTTTTCACAAGACAGTTTTCCCGCATGTAAGTCAGTTGTTTGATGGAGTTTTTCTTTAAAAAAAAAACACGCCTTGATACCAGGGAAGGAAATTATATGCAGCATCTCGATGTTATATTCCGTCGAAAAAAAAATTCTCATTATCGAGTTGATGTTAAAGTCGTTTCAAAATTCCAACTTTTCTTTTTAAATTTTCAGCTCGGAGAATGAACTCATGGGTTTGTAATCCAATGGTGCTAATAAATATTACTTCAAATATTATTCTTCATTATTATTTTCATGTGCAGTTAAAACCATAAAAATGCCTTTTTTCATCAAAACACTCATAGCTTTAGAAAGATCTAAATAGAGGGAAAACTACTTGTTTGTTACTGTACTAGAGTCGTAACATTAAAGCCAGACGGAGAAAATGTGTAAAACAAGAAATGAGACGACACCGCTGTCACTCTGGTAAATTGGATTTCTGTCAAAACTTCTAAAATTTTCGTCGTACTTGTTCAAATTATTTGTTAATCAGTACCGTTGGCACCATTATCAGTCAGTATGTTATGTTTAGCGTATTATTTGTTTCATATTCAGACAGAACGGTACATCATGTTCGAAATTTCATACAGGAATGCTTATCAATACATGTTTTACTTCTAAAGCTCTAAAAACTCAATTGGCAAATATAAACCCAGATACTTTAGTTTGGAATAGAATATTATATGTATTGAAATAATATTGTCTCATGATCCACATAAGCTTAGACGGTCATGTCCACCTACACAGCTTCTGGAGTGAACAAAGCGATTTTTATTGGTGTGAAGTCAGGAATGCGCCAACAGTAAAAAAACATACATTTTGTAAACCAGACCCCAGACTGCCAATGACTGGAAGGGACAAGAGCAATAAAACGTCAGGACTGTCATTACTATCATTTATTCTGAGCATTCGGAAAATTACTGTTGTACTTTTGATAATAAGAATCAGCATGGTATCCTATGCATATTCATACTCTGGAGTGGACCAGTTTCGTACATTTCTTCAATATTACACTTATTATTACGCTTCTGACTTAGATAAAAATGAGCAATAAAAAGTTATAAAAGCATTGAAGCCGTATAGATTGAATAATGGTCGTTTTGATTCCAGCAGTCTGATTTTTTATATTAAAGCTCTTTAGCCAGAGAAGAGTGAGTGAGCATGGTGGCTGTGAAATTATGTTGTGCATAAAAATAAGCTCCTTCAATCTTGGAATTTATGAGCAATCAAAATATATGATGATAAAAAATATTCCTCCGTGAAAACATTTTTTACTGACTTATGTGGTAACATTGCATGTATTTACAATGGATAAAAAACAACAAAAATAACAAAAAAAATCTATATGAACGAGAATGAACGTAACTTTTGACTGGGAATGAAGGAGAAAGAGATAAAAATATATTACAGTATCCCATTACCCATTATATTTCACATGAATAAATGTCAACGTTAACAATATCATGAATAGACAGCAAAAAACACGTAATATTGTTATTATTAGCATTATGTATGCATGCATAAGTAACGCATTCATCTGTACGTACAATAGCGTAAGTACAACAGTATTCATAAAGTTTTGTGTGTGGATATGTATAGAAGTAGAGGAGTCGCATAGTTGCATATAAAAATAGATATTAATATATAGCAAACGAGTATGGCAAAGAGCTCTCTAGAGCTCTCATTGTCAGAAGGCAATGCGGTGGTGCTCTGTAAAAAATTACTTTGTTGCACTCATTTTTTTCATTTCATTCATTCCTCCCTCTCCCTTTCTCTTACTGACTTTCCCAGAGAGGGAAAAAATCTGCATATTGGGAATTATTGCTCTTTGTATTTTTTTTTCCTTCGAAGCTATTTTCTTTTTTGCCTTTTTCTTACGATCATAACTGCACTCATGGTGTTATTACTTTAAGGCCTTTTATTTCTTCTCAGTGAGAATACATTTCTGATAGATTCAAAACAAAAATCGGCAGCAATCTTTGATATTGCGTCAGGACACAATTCTCACAAGAGGGAACAACCCCTTGACGCTGGTTTGAAGGTTTGTTATTGTGACAAATACAATTATATAGTTAACTCGATGTTTTTCATACTATGGTAATTTAATCAAACGTGACATGTGCATTTGTTAAGTGACGTATACTCACTCAAAGTTAACTCATAAATAGAGCTTACCGTTAGAATTCGATTTTTCTCGATTTAACAGAATTTAATAGATTGAGGAATTGATATGAAAATTTGTATTATTACAAAAGATCTGGATTGTCAACTCTCAATTATTTCTTATTTTGCCCCAGTAATATTACATTTTTCTCGAAGGAGTACCACAAGGTTTAAGGTTAAGAACTTAAACGGTGTTCTTATTTCATTTTCTTGCTTTTCTAGATGTAGGTTCTTATTTATTTCGTTATTTACTATTGGATATGATTCTTTTCTATTATATGATAAAGCAGCTAAGAAGTATTTTTGGAGGTGGTGTACAAAAAAAAAGTTTATTTTTAAACAAATCTTTCAGCAGGTACCTTTCCCAGCTGCTAGGTTTTTTATTACAAATAAAAAACAGTTATGCTGAATTGTCTTTGCCCCATTTATGGGGCCACATTTATTTACATAATATTAAATAAAAAAATATGCATATCAGAGTTATAGCAGACTGAACAAGGTACGTATGTATCTAAGAAAAAATAATAATTCCAATTTTATCCTACAAAAAAACGAAGCTATGCAGCTATAATGAAAAAGGACAAAAGGAATGTGTGATAATAGGGTTTTCACATAGGATTGAATGAGCAAGATGACAACAACCAGAAGAGAGAGGAGGTGAAATGAATGAATGAAACGAAATGAATTCTGGCAATAATAAGATGAAAAAAAAACTTAAGTGTGGCTGTTTTCAAGTGTGGAAACATCATCGGAAAAAATGTCCTATGCGTTTGGTGTTGCTAGTGGTTTGTAACCAGTTTTTTTTTCCTCCAGCTAAGCCATTACTTTTAAGAAAAAATAACTTTTTTTCTTCGTTTTGAAAAGTCAACTTGTCGCAGCATTTATAAATTCTCATTTCTGGTATACGTTACGCCGTAAAAATATGCATGATATGAAAATTTACGCGAAATAAAGGAGGAAAAAGAAAATGACGATTCACTCATTCATACCAAAACACTCCACAGAAAAAAAGTAATAACAGGATTACATAGCATATTTTTCTCCTCTGTTTGGATCGTGGTGTCGCTAGCTTGTTTGCTGATGGAGAGGAAAAAAATGTTTAAAAACGGAAGGGAAGTTTGAAACGAATAAGAAAGAGACAAAGAAAGAGGCAAAATCTAGACAATCAACAAATTTATAACCCATTGGAGAAGAGAAATATGACGAGTGGAATCTGCTTCTTCAGCGTCGTTTCCACTATCATTCTTCTTTTATTATGGTTCCCTTGCCATTTTCACAAAATTAATTTGCAACAACAGAAGAGCGTCTGAGCAGGCTAGAACCAATTTGGGTAGCAAAATACAAAAACGAAACGTCGGAAGAAGGGTAGGAGGAATTTCGAAGAAATGAATATCTATGTAGCTTTGTAGTTCATAAGATGAAGATGCCGTCGGCAGCAAAAAAAAAGTTTTCTCTTGAAAATAACACTAATAACCAATACGATGAGAGATGTCACAGTTGGAGATGTTCTACACAATGCGATTTTTAACTTATTAAACCCAAACAACATAGTACGTATTTTCGAGGCTAATACGCAACATTTGATAAGGGCATGACTTGTTTCACCCTGAAGCTATCATTGCAGTTAGTGTGCTATGCACTACTCTTAGAAAGTTCAAGTACAATATTTGTGGAAAAAATGATATAATAAGAGCAGCTGTACTGATCGACCGGAGCGAGAACACAAAAAAAAATCCATTCTCACTCCTCAACATTTTGGACTGAGGCGTTTTCATCCTTAGAATATGTTTTCACTCTGCTTGTTTTCGTTGAGAGAATAACTCTTCCTGCTTTCCCCAATGTTGCGGTGAAGTCCACTCTCGACAAATGTGTACGAGAAGCAAGCCTTACACGAAACTCTGAATACGTCGTCCATTGTGTCATAGAAGGAGCAAAAGTCACGCTAAAATATTGTCTGAAAAGTATACTCATATTTTGTTCCCCTTTGTTAGGAAAACGAGAATCGTCACAATGTTCATCTTCCTTTCCTTTGAAATCAGCATGAACCAAGTTCAGATGAGCTGCATATCATTTAAAGTTAACAACCACGGCCGCCACTTTCCCTGCAACATTATTCTGCAGTTCATATTACGAGGGCACGCATTATTCTATCCTTTTCTTGGTGGTCCGTTCTGTTTTCGCCTCGCTTGAACAATAATTGCTGTGCATATGTTAGTGTTTAAATACTGACAGAGTCGAGCGCAAACAAGGTTGAATGAAATGCATACTTGTACATTTTATTATGCGTAGTATACAAAATTTTGCAAACTATGGATGATACACAAAAACGACCAACGACCTAGAGGTAAGATTTGAGTTCATATTTTTCTTGCTATAAGATATAGCAGTAAAAAATGCAGTCGGTTTCGTCTTGTGGTATGGCTCTGCATAATGTACAAAGCAGTGGAGGAGTAGTTACGAGAAACAAAAAAAAAAACGGACAATGGGATGCAGGCTAGATAGCTCCCAAGCAGTGCTTTAAAATGCATCTCAAACTAGCCAGTCATAAAAAGTGCTAGCAAACCTTGTACAAAGTAGGTTTCTGAAATAGTAAAAACGGACAAGGCCAGACCCAAATCCGTATGGTAAATAGGGGTCAGGTTTGACTTTCGCGATAATCTAGAATAAGACGTATTCAGTGCATTTTTACTTCCAGAACTATTCCTTCCATTTAACAAAAAACGAAATTATTCTTAACAAATTTCCGTTTGTAAATCTTGCATTGTTTGACCTTGGTTTAAGTATCGACTATTATGTAATGTTTGCCCAAGGTTGCATTTGAAAACCTTGCATGTTTAAGTAGAACCAAACCTCGCAGTAACTTACCTCGTATGAAACTTCAGTGACTTGGTAACGTCTTGCATATAGCAAAGCTTTATGCAAATCACATTTGCAATTTTCGGTCATAATATTTAACAGTATGTATGCTGATGAGATGTACCTTTTTTTACTCTACAACCAGTTTCATATTCGCATCCGCAAAAGCACCCTACCGTCTCCAAAATGCAGTTGTATGCAACAAAAAACGCGTTTGCCCTGAAACGACTTAATATTACCCTACTAGAGTATCACGGTTACTTTCAGTTTTGGCTATTCGACTTGTGAAAATGGCTCTTTACTCTGTACTCAACGTAACTATTTCCCACTCATCCCGCAAACTGCGAAAATATAATGTTCATACTTTCCCCAAGCATCAACTCATTGTCTGTTCAGAATGCAAGCGAGGGTGATCTTACCAGAGGAGATCATACACACCAGCAAGTCTCCAGATATAGAACGATGCTACGGGAAAGTTCATCTCCACTTGTGTGTCCCTCATGATTTTTAACTCACGCATAAACATCATCACTCCACTGTCATGAAACTAACCACTGCAAGCGCAAATGCAGTGTAATGATAATGGTAATAATAATTTGCATCATTTCCTACGTCTTTGATATGAGACTTGCACTTTCTACAACACCTAAACTACTTCAGAGACTCCAGACATAAGATGCATAACATGTGGATGAGTTGTTTTGTAGGTTGATGAGCTTTTGAAGTTGGAGTATGTAACGTGTTGCCGTCTTTCTGCATAATGTACATACAAAGACCTACATGATGTTGGAAATGATAAGCCCCAACTTGTTTATTTCAGCACTTGTACTTCCACTTGTTATCCTCAAACTAGTTTCACCCATTTATTTTAACAAAAGCTACCGATCTCCATTCACAAGCAAGCTACTGGTTCACCATAGGAGCAAAGTGTTTTAAACTCGTATGAGTGCTCTTTGGAGGTGACCCTCTCGTCAATGTTTCGGGTAGGTATACTTTTGAATAAGAATTTTGTGAATGGCACCTGTGACAAAAATATGAAATAGTAACGTAAGAATCCGGTTTTTCGTTTTTATTTGGGTTTCAAAAAAATATCCATTCATATAGAACCCAAGTCATTTGTCTTATTTACCTCCTCTTTCATTCAAATTCACCTCGCAAAACATTTTCAGAGTAAACCCATAAATTTTCATTTTGCGTTCAGTTCCATCGAAGAGCCGACTGAAATATCAGAAAAGGGAGCGTGGAAACACCAGCATTATGGAATTATAGAATTTAAAATAATGTTCAGTTATATATTACCCCCAGCAAGCAGATGTTATAATGAGATGCACTAATATGAGGGAATGTCAATCTATATATTTGACTCGGAAAATAGCGATTTTAACGCAACAATGCGCACTCTGCACAGCATAGCATTAGTAACAAAATGGGCAGCAGGTTTTTGGCATTAAAACCTGGTGAACATGTTACATTAAACATCACTTAGGATGCGTTGTATAATTCATTTTCATCGAATGCTTCATGGTGGGCAAATCTAGCATCTTATGCGGATGCGAACAAAGCTGCCCGGGCTTTTGTCGAAATGGGGTGCAGTCATGGAGTAATGACCATGTTTTTCATACATCGTTCCGTATTTTCTCCAGAGTGAAAATCACACTCGCTTCGTTTCGAGCTCGAGATCAAGACAATGAACACCATTTATATTAGTTATTGATGCGCTCCCACCAGGAATTCTGGTAATAATTCGTAATGGTAATAGTGATACAGGAGTATCATCATCAGTATCAACCATCCAAACAGTAGAGCAACATGACGAAACAAAAAGGATGTCGAAATTGCTGTAATAATGGAGCGATATGATCTGTTTTTGTACAACTCCGGCCTAATGCCAACACACAAACAGAGAGTGATCCAATTTGGTTCATTGTGGATTTCAAAGAGAAACCCAACGAACCAGCTAATCTGCCTGTCAAATTATAATTGTGTTTCAGGGAACCGAATAATATTCAAACGAGCTGATATCACAAGGTGGGAGATTCTACTGTTTACGTTACCAAAAATTAGAAGTTTTGTGCAATAAAAATCATTGTGACTCTCTTTTTACTTTTTGTTATAGGTTTTTTGCATTTACTTTGTCAGAAAGATTATCTAGATTATTGGAAACTGCGAGTTTGGTGATTTCCGGCATAAACGTCCAAAAAGTCATGTTGGTACAATGTCTATTTGTCATATTTGATATTTGAGAGTAAACGAAATAGAACGTCGGACACAACGTTGGGTTATACACTAGTCCGATTTGTCTCGATGTACCACGAACATTTGTTTCTTATGCAACCCGTCAATCAAACTAGTGTCCACCCCGAAATGATGCAATAAATCACACTCATAGATTTCTATTTGAACACATGAATTTTGTTTAGACACATATTCGAAAGTTTCAAACTTGCATAAAGCACAGCACAAGTGTTATACAAAATTCGAAAATATTGGATTTTCAATCGTTATAAATTTGCCCCGGTAAAGAACTACAAATGCAAAACCGTACTACGTAACTTTGTAAAGCACTCATTGTCAGAACTCCATAACAAGGATCATATTATGAAGTAATCAAACTTGAAAGACCCAATACCCGTGAAAGTATTTACTCACCTTTCCCTGACATTTCCATCTGTAGGTACGACTACATCTTCGGTATATTATTCTGTCTCGTATATCTTAGTTTCAGATTGGTCTGCAATCTGCATGCATCTATTGTTCTCGGTCAAAAAAGTTTAGTGAGCTACCCCCGGAAAAGTAGTATTCAGAAGCCAATGAACATGAAAATGCAACAGCATCAATAAATAACGTACCGAACCAAAAGTACATCACCAAAAGCTCTGCATAAATACTGATCTCTTTTTTCTGCTCGATGGTGAGCAAATCCACACCACAATCTAGCAAGACCTACTTACCCAAGCGATCCATGCTAAAGAAACTCGTGAAAGGAAACATGCCACAAGAACAAGCCGAGAAAATCCTCTTTTTTCTCCGTGCGTTTTTCCAATCTACATCTCCTTGATCGCTATTATTTATCCACATATTACGCATATATAGATCCTCTCCGATCTGTATTCCCCCTTGCTTCTGTTTTTTACGAAAGAGATAAAAAATTGCATTGAAAAACACATGCATGGAATTTTATGATCTGCATATTATATTATATGTTGTGCGATATAATGTACTCGTTTCTCTGAAACAACAACTGTGCTTGACTGCATCGTCAAACAGGACAGAATAAGCAAAGTACTGTTGTTGTGCGTGTGAGTCCATAAAAAAGTATCATCATATTGTATCAGTATCATAAATATAGGACGATACATTAGAAAAGCATAATAATGACACCGGGACAAAGTCGTACGACAAAACTGAAACTATAATGGGATGCTGACTGGGAGACAAACTTTGGAGAAAAAAAATCGGAGCTCCATCTCGCCCAGATCGAATAAGCAATGCCACCGACGACGACATCAACGACAGAGTCGCAAACAATCGTAATGACAAAACGAAGAATATAAAAAATGTATAAAAGTATGCGTATATTATGTTAAATAGATAGAAAGATATACTGTAAATTTTATACTTATTTAAGTACATGTGTTGCGATGCATTAGCTTTCGCTTACAAGTAAATGGATGGAAGGATAAATAAAATGCAGTTTTTGTAGCGAGTTTTTTTTTGCAGTCAGACAAACCAAGGAGTTTACCCTTTCTCACAGATTGTTTTTGCTTGATGTTGTTTTTTTGTGTGAGGAGCACTAGTGACTGTGAGTGAAGTTCATTCATTCATACATTATCTATTTATGCCCGTTTTTATACTCCTTCGCCGTCCTTTTTTTGGATACTGAGAAAATGCAACCCTTTTCCCTTATGATCAGCTAGTATCATGACGGCGAGTGACTGAGCGTTCAATTCAATGAAGGAGAAATGGAATATTTAAAGAGGGCTGCTTTGCATTTTCTTACTATTTATGCAGATACAATAACAGGGGGATCAAAAACTCTCCAGTCGTAATAATATTTTAGATATACTCGGAACAGCAAGCAAAATATAACCCTTTCGCGAGCTTTGCCATATTGAGCCTTGCCAGAGGGACTGACGAGAGAGATCATGATCGAAATGATACGCACTCTGCCAAAATCTAGCTATTTCGGACGTGTGTAAATGTACTTGAATACTATTTACATACATGTTAGCTTGTCCGATTTGTTTCTTTTTTATTTTAACTGATGAATTTAGTTTTTTGTAATGGTATGTAAGGAGGGATTTTTCAATATATAATATATACCTTTGCCACAACACAATGAAATTTTACTTAGTTACTGTTGTTCTACCTGTAGAACTCATGCACAATTTCTGCAACATCCGAAATCTCTGAATACATTTTAAGGACACACAAGAAATACATATTTGAAGTAAACCTACTTTTACTTTTTGCAATGATGTATCTCAACTGGACATTCAAGAAATACTCACTTGTAGTGCAATGTAATAATTTTCTTAAAAGTAAAGTACGTTATACAACGGTCCCATAGGAAACTGAATATGCTTCGAACTCCGCTTAGCCTAGATCTTTTCCAGAAATTGTTCGCTACTTTGAAATAAATTAACAACAGTTTAGTTGCTTTATCTAACCCATTTGAGTTTTTTACGCAATCATTTACAACTAAGCCACAAAAACAGTAGCTCTAAATACAATACCTGAAAGAATCTATATTCAATCTATGGTAACCTGTACAAAAAATGATTCACACAGGTATTACTCTAAATCGGAACGAAACTAAGGACGATTTTTTGTGTGTTTTAAATGTTTATACGCTACGCCACAAAACATCATGCAAATTAAACTCTTATAGGGATTTTGAAATTCATGTTGTAGAATAAGCGGCAGGTGAACTTTAAATAGGTTCATATGGTGTATGTATTGGGAAGCTAGAGTAGAAGACAATTTATGGAATGAATGTTAAACGTAATGTTATGACAAGACGAGGACAACACAATGACACAAATCGTTATAAATGAGTGTGTGCAATGGAATGGAACTGACTGATGATGAGATACTGTTTTATATTCCTTTTCACTCCCTGATCCCATCATCCCTGTTAAGCTGTCGATATTATGAAAGGGATAAAAAGGAAATCTGAAATATGAGATGAGGTTTTTTCTATCCGTTTAAGCGTGTTGCTGTGTGAGGTAAGAACACCACTGCTTGGGAGCTGTGACGGAGTGCACTCATTATATCAATATGAAAAATAATATTTTTTTACTCACACAATAAGTTTAATAGGATGAATATAATATTTTCAGATATCATCCCTTTTTTTATGACAAACACGCAGATACTTTATGATCCGTAATTTAAAATATTTATATGATGATATTCCATCCAGAATAAATGATGCTCCAGCAATAAAAAATATTAAATTCATCGATTCCACTCTGAAGTTTCCATTAATAGTGATGATGAGTAAAAGGTGTACGGTAAACATATTCTGCATAAATGCTTCTAAATATTATCATCACTTGTGAAACCAAATATTTATGGGTATGCATTTCTTTAGAATACATAATGAATATGCAAGTGATTATTGGTAAAAAAGCGAACCATTAAATATGGAACAAAAATAATGTCAACGCACGATAACCCGAGTTCATTTGTGGACTTTTGTTTATTTGACGGTTTCAGTATGACTACTTTGTTTTATTCGTCCTCTCCTTGTGTAGAATAATACCGAGAAGTTTTGGCAGTTTTAGTTCATACAAGGTAGTGTGCAAATTAATTTAAAGATTCAAAAGAGTTAAAAAAATATTTTGGTGCAAAATGCCAGTCTGCACTATCATATTCGTAACGTAATGTATGATAATGTTGACCTGTTGCGAAATTCACCTGGACGTTCGCCTTTAATGGTTTGAGTAGCTTAGAATACATGCGGTAGTTTTACATTTTTGAAGATTTAAAAGTCCATAGTTTTCGCACGGCACGACAAGCTATTCATAAAGTTCAAAGGTTTTAAAGAAATCCAACGATAACAATAAGTTTTATTGCGAAATTAGCATAAACGCTTGAAAAAGTAAGGAAGAAAATTAATTGTGCTCTGTAAGATACATTTGAAAAAGGCAACGGTAGCAACATAAAGAGAGCAAATAACAACGGTACTAAGAAAAAGCAATTTAAAAAAAAAACGCGACGAACGAATTAGAATAGTTGTGCCATTTTTAAAGTCTGAAGTGTGTATTTAAGTCATAATCATAACTTTGAACCGAGAGAGTAGCAATGGTAAAATTAGAATACAGAGGTACCTAAGCAACGTTCAATGATGCTACAATATCAACCTTCCCAATTATATGCGTTTCCTTTGGAAAAAAAGTCAATAGAAAGATGGGCAGAGGAGAGACCCTTCTACCGGAAACAGGGACGGAGAAAGGTAAAGTTTCGTTTCTGCGTGCGTAAGTCATAATAATCATCATCATGTTCATCGGTATCGTCAATGAGAGAAAGCAGCCGAAGAATATTGGTTGGATAGAATCGAGTGGGAAAGGGCTGGCTTTCACCATCACTACCACCACTACTGTATTTTTTAGTATTTCACTCAATCTATCTATCCATCTATCCATCCATCCATTTGTGAATATTATGCATCCATACACACATTGAGTGAGAGAAAGAGAGAAAACAAGAAAGCGAAGTAGATACACACACCGCAGTGGATACAAGGTATAAGTTGAAGCGTGAACGGTAGAAAAGTACTAGAAGGACTACTAGTCTAGCAGTTATCTAAAAATGTATTGAGAAGAATGAAAGGAAGGAGTGGAATGAAAAAATGATAGGAGTGTCTATAAAAACGAACGATGGTATTGAGCAGTTCTAATAACGTAGGACCGAGGTTCACTCTTTCGCTCTCAACTTAGGCGAGCTTCCCTTGTTTCGTTCATTCCGTAAACTTTCTTTCTCTCTTTCACTACCAGTTGTTCGCTATCGTTTGCTTTCTCCACATTTTTTCTCTCTGGAATGGTATATGGCTGGTTGAAATGATGATGAGAATGGTGATAGGAGTAGCAATGCTCCTACTACTGTCATTATTATTACGATGTTCAAGTTTGACGGAAACAGGAACCAGTACGCCATCAGTTTTCCCTCTCAACGAAGTATAATCTAATGGCGAGACGTACGTGAATGAATATTGCTGCCCGAATCGCAGAAAATTTTTGCACGCCGCGCTTACAATGCATCTATTTAATGAAAGTAAAATAATATGTAAAAATAGATCAACAACATTGTTGTGTTCAAAAAACAAGCTCAGCTCATTGAAATACAAAGTATCAGGCTCATTTCGTTAGAAAAACACAGTAGACATAGTGTACATGTTTGCAGCACAAAGGAAACAATTTCATATTTGCCAGCAATAAAGACCCAGGATTCAGCAATGGACAAAATAATGTATGCTTCGGCATTTCAGGAAAATAAGTACAACAGCGACGAGAAATAGTAAGCTAAAACAACGCTTGTGTGTACACATATGCGTACAGTAAATTCCATCAATATTGACATTATACGGTGCCTAAATATTACAGATAAGAAACCATGCAAATAGGACCGAAGTCGGTATCTACTGTGGACCTTTATTTTTTTTGGAATTGCGTGGGAGGTAAAAAATTATGTCTACGTCGTTAATGTATTCATTGGTTTCGATGAAGGGAAACGAAAATCGCATGCCCAATCGATTATTACCGTTAGCGAGTTTCCAATCGAAAGGTTCAATAAGAACGAGGGAGGTTCTAAAAAACCCCTTTGAGGCTGAAGAAAAAAGGAAATCAACGAATCTCTCAACAGCCAAAAAAATCGATCGACTATATCTCGCCTGATCGACTTGCCCAACATGCGCTCAAGACGTTCACTAGTGACTTTCTTTAGCGCAGCAGGGAAAAAATACTGGATCTGTGTGTCTAGAAGAAACTAAGAGAGAAAGTAAGAAAAGTGTGGGCTTATGTGTCTTGTATCTTGTGAGGAATCCTTCCTTTCTACTCTCACTTAGCAAAGCTACCTCTACTGCTACACCCTTCATCCATACTACCATTGCCACATCATGCCAAACTCCTTCGCTGCTGCTTTTCTAACATATTCTCCATTACAGGAATACAGGATAGATTATACAGACACATACATACTTGCATTCGCTCGTTTTCAAGGAGATTTTTTTTTTCTTCAAGAAAGCTAGAAGCAGCAGCACCAAGAAACAACAACATACCACTCAACTCTTCTTCTTCCTTCTCGTCTTCTCTTCTTCATCGATTTTATTTTCTCCTTTCCTTT
>JAAXOA010002200.1:0-13758 GCA_036561885.1 Salina celebensis | reverse complement strand
AAAGCGTTGGCACACTTGTCCAATTCGGTTAAACGAGAGCTTGCAGGAGTCATTGTTTTTGAAGCACATCCTACAAATGGAACTATACGTAAGTTTAGTAAATACTACGATCTATCTTTCCTGAATGTTTCGGGCGCTTTACACCAGTGTGCCAATATTATTGAAGGGCACTGTTTTAGTGACATTTTATAGAAAAGGACTAAAATTTTGTTGCACATTTTTATGCCAACCAGATCATAAACAAAGCCGAGCAGCTAGCGTGATTTGTACTTAAAATGACCGACAATCGTTTTTATTAGCTACAAGGAAAAACACTTTCCCATATGCGGTAGGATGAGTAGGAGAAAACGTATAATTGATTTAAGTGCACATTTTATTGTTTTGGATGATGAAAACAGCGAGAGCTGAAAAACTACAATCCAAATTTCAAACTATCAAAGTGATAGTAAAACCTGGTCAGAAAATTGTTTTAAAAGTTCACGTCATGCTGTCAGTAGGTCAGAGGAGACGGTCGTTGTTTACGCGGCTATTATTATAAGCACTTCATTGCAGTTTACCTACATAATATATATGTATCTAACAACTCTTTCTCCATTGTCAGACACGTTAATGATGATATACTTTGTGCGAAATTTCCATTTAAGGAAACTTTTATCGTGATTCTGTAAGAGGCTTTCTTTGTTAATGCGTTTGATATGTTACATGTTACTCCGCCAATATTTTTGCGTGAGTACTGGCAAAATGTTTCATAGCTGTTATTGGATTGACAAATTTTTGCATGCAGTTTGGCCCAGTCTTAGAATAGAATAATACCATTAAACATAAATGCACTGACATTAAGCTTCCAATACGATTTTGAAAGAATCCATATTATCGTTTTAGAAGTGGGAGACGTTTCGGTTAGGTACTCGTGATCAACATTTAAGCAAGTGTTCCAGAAAAGTCACTCGGCTTTACTAATTTCAATATGACAGAAATCAAGCAAAAAAAAACAATGGAAAAGATGTAGCGCCAGTAAAATGGTATATTATGTTACTGTTACACAAGTTATAAGTATTCAAACTGAATTAGGTCATAGAACTTTCAAAAGAAGAGAATTAGCACCCAGCATATTTGATTTCTCTACAAAAACTATGCGAGCAATACGTTTACCTGGTTTAATTTTTTGCAGTGTTCCATCAAGGAGATGAAGGGAAGAGCTGGTACATAATTCTCAAGGGATCCGTTAACGTGGTCATTCGAGGGAAAGGAGCTGTCACTTCTCTTTTTGAAGGAGATGACTTTGGCAAGCTTGCTTTAGTGAACGATGCCCCCAGGTAAGCTTACTCAATACACTCTACCAATTACCATTTATTAGCTTGTACTCTGGAACCCTTTATAATATTTGTCAACCAACGATGTTAAATATTGTCTTATATGCATAGTCCTCATTTTATGTATCATACAATCAATCCATCTGCAAGTTAATTAAACTGTTTGTCAGCCTTTTCTTCTCCAACTAGTTTCATCAAGTCTTCCAGGTTTTTCATTGAACACGAAAGTGAGATGAGAAAAGGGGCTTTGTAAATTCTTGACGGAATACAAAAAAAGTCGGGAAAAGAGATAGGTTTTTACATTCTATGTGTTCTATGCCAGGATGGAAAATAGCTGATTGATAGATTTTTCATAGTCATAAGCCCTATTCAGGTTGATGGGCTTTCAATTTGTTTCGGCACGGGTTTTGGCGAAACCATTTGATTAAATTAATATTTACTCGTGCGCTGAAAAAATATTGTAACCTTATGAAAAGGAAAACGTGACTCATTTTTTTGGTATCAGTGATCTTTCCATTGACAGCACATTGACCATGAAGAAATATTGCTGTAAATTACTTGGAAGAGAAGCAAACGTAAATCTACTCAAGACTGAATAGGTTCTGCTAACATAACCTAATACGCCTCATGTATAACTTTGTTATTTCACCAGAACTACCGTGTAGACAAGCGCCCGAAGAAAGCGTAGTCTGACCCAAACCTTGTTTTATGTTGTTATGAGCATAATTACTTTCTATTCTAGGGTATCTTCTTCATGTATATTAAACACAAAATTACTAATTACACAAATAATTTTCTCCGTCGACATCAAACTCGATGTTTACATTTATTGCCTTGTTTACTCCAAAGTGCTATTGGGCATAGCTTTGTTGTACAGTCCTTGGACTACCAATCGTGGAAAGTGGAAACATGGATAGCTTTTACTGAGTTCATCATTCCGTCATGGTGGTTTCCAAGAAAACCTTTTACATTGTACAAGAAAAAGTACATACATAAAAGATAAGTGGAAGCATCGTTGAAGGTTGAGAAATAGTTGTAGTGTTTGTGATTTGAATTTTGAATGAAGTTTTCCATATTAACAAGCAAGCGTGCTTTATTTTTGTTAAGTGTTTTTAGCCAAAATGGAAGAGAAAACTTCGGACTTTGTTTACTATTACGTGAACCCATTGACCAGGGAGTTAATTTTCAATAACTTGGTGCCCCAATTTCAAACATTTTGTCTATAAAGCCACTGTATTTTACATGCATGTGTGCCTATTTTGATCGAGCATGTTTTGGACAAGGAAGGATGAACACAAATCTAGAAGCTTCCTAAAGTTTTCTGTTTCTCAGTCTTGTTTTTGCCACACACAGTGTAATAAAACATATTTATCAGTTTTGTTTATGTTCGTCAACTATACCATACATACGGAGTATTGTTGAATTTATTTTCTCGTTTCAAATGTAAATGTATGCGTTTACAAATTGAACCCGCCCTATCTCTTTTTCTTACAAATTCATGTGAATAAAATCTAAAGTTTTCTCTTACGAAAACGATGAAGACATTTCAAAAATGTTTCTATTGTTCCAGAACATGCTTACATTTCACAAATATTCGTCGAACATTACAGACCAAGCATATTGCAAAAAATGTGGAAAAAAATATAATTGAATTGCCTTCATGAAAAAGTCTTTGAGACTTGAAAAAGTCCTTGCCCTGGCTTTAAAGAGCAATGCACTATGCTTCAGACAGAGACAGTTTTTTTTGTTTCAATGGAAGAAAATGAAAAACCGTAGTCTTTTCCCACAATAATTTAGTTATATCCTGAAAACGTTTAGAAATATATTTTCGTTTCAATTAAAGTATACTGAAGACTTGCTATAGAGAAAGGGCACACTCGACGAGAAGTTTGTGCCATTAAAAGGGATCCTAAAGAAGCTGCAACATTTCCCCCAGCTCTTTTCAATAACACCAGTTGAATCCTTGAAGTTTCTGTTCGTTCTTTTTTTGTGCGCATCGATTACATAAATCCCAGTGGATTCCCTGCCTTAGCGAAATGTTTCTTTGGAGAATGCAATAAAATGAAAGTTATTGAATGCGTCGAAAAGTTGTAAAAAATACATACGAAAATTATTCGTGTGGCTGCGTTTTGTATGGAACACATGTGCATGAAAATTGACCGGTTTCTAGTTTTTTCATATACACATCAATTCTAGTTTTTTTTTACATTTTAAATTTGTTTAAAAATAATTTACCCATGATCATCTCATTAAAACTTAGTGTACCACAAACTTCATTTCGCCCCATACAAGAAAAAAACAATTAGAATTTGATATCATTTTCATTTTCTTTGAAATTATGGAAAATTCGTGAAACTTTCAGGTAAAACTAACATCTTACCCGTTAGATCATTTACGTGAAGTTTCCCTTCTGCACATTGATGTTTACGGGGTTAATTTACCTAGACACATAACCATTAAACTACTCCATGCTTGAGGTATTGGCGCAACTAACCATATATAATCCTAAAAGAAAAAGAAATGCATTTCGTAAGATTGCGAGTGGTCAGGATAGGGCCGAGGTAAATGTAACTGCCCGGATTTTTGGTTTGTTCAATCTTTTGTTCAATTGTAATCGCTTTTTAAAAAGAGACTTTGTTGATGTATGTAAGGAAAAGAAAGAGAATGTATGTATTTGTGTTCGGGAGAACTTTACAAGTTTCTATTAACTAAATGGGAGAATAATATTGTCTTTTAAAGAGCTGCAACGATCGTGTGTCGAGTGGATAACTGCCACTTTCTCCGAGTCGACAAGGATGATTTCAATCGCATTTTGAGGGACGTTGAAGCAAATACAGTTCGCTTGAAGGAACATGGCCAGGATGTGCTGGTACTTGAAAAAATCTCAGCAAATAACGCGAATCCTTACTCACATTTCAAGTAAGTATTTCCCACCGTATGTTCTCCCTTTTCTTTCAATTTCAAAAGAGATTTTTTTTTTCTCTTCTTTTACTCTATATTTCATTTCAACACAACGTGAAAAGAAACCCAGTTAGAATTTAAAAGGTTGATGAACAAAAGGAAAGAGGAGACAACCTACTTCCTCGTTTTTTATTTAACTATTCTCTTTATAAAGGTTAAACTTTCTTCATTTAAAACGGTTCATAGCTCTTTGTAACGTCCACTTTCACTTGGAGAGCTTTTGGTATATGAGAAAAGAGAAAGTAGACCTGGTCGCAGCAGCACCTTGTTTTTGAGCAAACATAATGCTTTTCCTCAACTTGAATGGGTTCTTTCCAGTAAAGATAATATTTGCTATTTGCCACTAACTTTTCAACGCGAGTAGTGAGCAATGCACCTGAATTACTGCTGCCTGATAAGTAAAACTAAGTTGACCGTATGGGTCCACACCCATCTGTTTCAGAGTGGTAGCCACGACTTCTTTTTACAAGCTTTACTTTCACTTTTCTCGCCACATTAAATTGCAAGTGGTTTTATTTTCTATTGCTGCACACTAAGAAACCTAGACTGTATATTTTGCCTGGGAGATTACAACGAACTGGAAATTTGTGGCAATCTGTGTGTGCACCAATGACATTCTAAAGCTGATTTTTACTTTCACTTTTTTTTGTATAGATATACTGTGATGGCTGGAAGTCCAGCGAAAATGCTAGAACACCTATTAGAAACGAGACTGGATGGACGAGACCGGTCTTCTGTCGACTCAACAGGGAGACGATCCTCTGCAGCGGGGGATACTGACTCATTCCTAGAAGAATTCCTCATGACGCACATCATATTTATGCCGATTCATCAGTTGCTCACCGAATTAACGAGACAATATCCATTTCATACAGCGACGACACCAACTGGTGATGATGGAGAGAACGGTAGCAAGCCTACTTCTCCAACATCAGCAGCAAACAATATAACGTATAGACTCTTTACAGTTTTATCTCATTTAATTCGATTAGAGAGCAGAGCATATTTTAGAACAAAAATTAACCACATACGGGCATTTAGTCGCTTACGGAAGAACGGTTGCTAGCTGGAACCTAAACGTAAAATGTAGCGAAAATAATGACTTTTCATTTTCTGTAGAAGTAACATCATAGACAATTAGATTAATAATGTATATAAAAACTCAACGGAGACTAGAAGCTTTACTAATGCAACAAAAAATCAATGCAAGTTAACATACTTCAAAAGACTAACCTAAACAAAGTAACATTGCAATGATGCAACCTGCTAATAACATCCTTTCAAATTAATGTACAGAAAAGTATCTTTAAAGCTGANGTTAACATACTTCAAAAGACTAACCTAAACAAAGTAACATTGCAATGATGCAACCTGCTAATAACATCCTTTCAAATTAATGTACAGAAAAGTATCTTTAAAGCTGAATTCTAGTTGCTAGCTTATATTAGAGGCTGGCAGATGCATTCAGCTGCAGTTGGTATCCTCAATTCTCATTACCTGGACGAGGATCTTCCAGACGTAGTTCCACATAGAACACACCACACGGTATTCAACGTAGTTTTCCAGTGGCTTGCTTTCCTGGTAACTTTTTTTATATTCTTTTGTGACTGTACAGCAATAGGACATCAACTTGCAACTAACAACCAATGCTCTCTACCGCATTGCTATAGTCATAGTCTACAACGTTACTTAGAATAGTGGAAATAATGGTAATGCTTCACATTGTTTTATTATAGTAGCTGGAACCATGAAACACGACAAAATTTGTTTCAGCTTTTGACTTTCATCACCTTTCTCCTTTCATTGTAGCTCTGAGAACGGTTCATTTGCCCTGGCGGAAACTATGCTGTAGTGAAAGTTGAAGGTGATACTACCTAACAACATTACTATTTCACTGAACTTGCCGCTCTTTGGTTTTTTCTCGAATGACATAGTAGTTACAAGCTGTTGCTCCTAATAATTAATTTATGAACTCCAAAAAGCACATTCACGTTCGGCTTTGCTTTGCAATACTATTAATTGAAACCGCATTGTAATTTTCGACCACACGGTAGCATTTTCGCTTTTACCACTGAGTTTGAAGTTGGTTTTCAAGTTTACAACTGGTATCCAATTTCTAGTGTAAATGCTAAAGTAACTTTGCAACTAATTGGAATATGTAGTTTTCTATGAAAGCGAATGATAAACTCATATTTTTTTAGTCCCATGAGATACTTTGAAATAAGTCCATTATAGACTGAAACCACCTCCAATTAATTTTTTAACATAAGTTGAAAATATCAAGAAACACTAATGACGCCCTTCCACTTTCACTACAACAGTCGAAGCCGCCATGGCCAATAGTAACCATAGTTGAAGTATAGCCTTCAACTATGAATAGTAACCATTGCAACTTATATCATCAAATATAAAGAACATCCTTTCCCCATCGTATGACCCATGAACTTCTACGTCCCTTTACCTTCTATCGTTAATGGAAAATCTTTTTTGTAAGGACATTTCTTCACCTTTTGTTGAATAACTTTTTTATTTCTTCAATTCGTAAACATCAAGTTAAAACTTTCATTTTAATACTCAACACAATGAATATAAAAAGTACGTAACACGTCTGGATCCTTGTGTGCGAACCGTTTTCAATATTTTTTGAAAGTTGGGCAGATTTTTTTATCAGATGGAAAGTGTTAATATAGAAAGTGCTTATAATTATGTACTATACTATGACTGAAAGTTACAACAACAAGCTTTTATACTCTTTCGGTGACAATTTGACATTCGCTCAGAACCGATCTCAACTTTTTTCTGTCTCTTGTAAAGTATTTTTTGTATTGTTGTGTACTTTTCTAACTTATAGCAAGACAAAGCGATGCTTATCAAGCTAGCGTCTGTTGAAAAGTTAACTTTGAGATCGATACGCTAAAAATCAGTGACTTTATGTATGAAAATTGATGACAGTTTTTATATAGATGAGAGACGAGCATATTGCGTTTTATAAAACTACACATGCTATCGCTATCCTAACTATAGAAACGGCGCTACATTCTTAATGCTAAAGCTTCAATCAGCTAATGTATGCATTAGAAACGATTATGATTCCACTCTAACAATAGTAAACAAGCTGTATATATTACGCCGGGACATAAAAATATTAGTGTAGATTCTAAAAGATTTAAACTGTAGCACTATGATATTTTACCTGTACATTTTATAGTAGTTTGCTAACTTAGTAATTTTGATCTGTATGATGTTAGAAAGTCTGCATATATTCCATTGTGATTTACTCAGGCAAATATGAAATCAATGTTTTCCTTATACCGCACTGCACTTATAGGATAGACTCCGCTTGTCAGGATCGGGAATTCCTTTTGGCCTGTAAAAGACGTGTGGTTCAATTTGTTCATCGATGGGTTACAACCATTGGGGATCCAGTTTTCGAAGAGCAGTGCACCCATAAGTTTTTGGACGTAAGTATTAATTATTCTCAAAATAGCAAGTTTATCTTTTACGTGCGATGGCTTCAGCGTTCATTTTAGGATTCGCCACGATTAGATAATTCCATAGTATTCTATAGAAGAGAAAGTGAATGTAAGCGTATTAAATTTTTTAATAGAAATCTAAACAAATGTTGATTGCTTCCTGTGATTGAAACAACCACAAGCAATACGTTCAAGTTAAACTGGCTTTTACCGGAAAGTTGTCAAGTTAAAAACAATCTTTGTGACAATTTAGATAAGTTTGCGTGGGCTACAGGTAGGGTTTTTAGAACGCTAGAATTGTATAAAACCGTGTCCCAGGCAACTTTAAAAGGGAAATAAAACCATTATTATGGCGCACATTAACTCTGAAGAGAAAGGATTATTTCCGCAGGCGTCCTTTTAACGAGCAGCGAATAGTCTACAGTAAAATTGACATTTTCCTTCGCATTCGTTGTGAAAAACTTCAGTGGGCGATGCGTACTATCAACTATTCTGTAATAGAAAATGTAACAAATTCTGACAATAAAATCACGTAGTGCAAACCCAGTGGAACACAACCCATATATTGTACGAGGCATGTTAGATGTAATATGTAATACAGTTTTGCTGTAAAATTTCTGAAGACTCAGTTTAAAACGGAGGATGTGCCATCGAATAGAGAAAAGCACGTTCAAACGTATCATTATAACGTTTAACACACGTAGCAGTTAAAGGAAAACTGATCATTGCCTTTTAGAGCCTTCAAACTATGAGAATAAAAGTTCAAAGTATTGAGATATAGTTTCAACGTGTTGCAAGCGTCTGGATAGAATGTTTGCAGTCATACATTCTCTTTCATACTTAGAACTAGAAAGCAGTAAGAGGCTGACGAAAGTGACCGTAAATTTTGTCTGAGTATGAAGTAGGTAAAAGCAAGAGCCGCATCCTGGAATATTCCACTAATATATTATAATTTAAGTATTTTTCCTCCTATGAATATTGTATAAAAAGGCATTTTACAAGCTTTAATAATAATGTTGTTTTTGTAGGAGCTATTTCGAGAAATTCAAGAGGAAAGTAGCTCATCAGGTGCACTGAGGGACGAGGTGAACTTAATGCTTCAAGTTATGGATTTGAAGAGACAGTATATAGAAGAAACAACGGCGGCTTGCAGGGCAAAAATGGAAATTACCTCCCTCTGGACAACCTGTGAGTTTATTTGGGAATCAATGTACAAACGAAGAAACTGGAGAGCATGTGGAAAGACGATGTTCAATGAGGCCGACGGACGACAGTAAGTTGCTTCTTTTGTTGTCTCACTTTTCCCCCATCAAAGCTTTCTCCCATATAACTTCCCAGTATAACAAAATGATATGCCATATATCGAGTTAACAGGCTATATGTATATTTCCGGAAAAGTCAGTCTCATCAGTGGATTGAAACTTTCCTGTTGATAGATCGGTAGCAGTTATATTACTTCTCGCGTCAAATTTGCTCCATAAAAAGTTTCACCAAGTTGTATTGCTAAAGTATACTTTGTGTTCATCTTCATGGTTACCCATTCTATCGCATCCCATGTAGCCGAATAAAAACACTAAAGTAAATAGTTATCTATTGGATGCTCGATATTGTGTCAGTACCATTGCCAAATCTGTATACATCATTTCCGTGGTGAAAGTTTTCACTATAATTTCAAAAGGGAAGAGAAGAAAACCGAAGCAATACCTTACCGCTGCCTTCTGCTCAAACTTCAAAGAGAACGAGTGAAAGGAAACTGATTTGCTAGGGAAACAAAACATGATTAAAAGTAGTTCCAAGGTAGACAATTCAATATAGGAGGAGATACACCGTGAGTAACTTGAGTAAATAATAGTGATGATAGCATGTGAAAAGAGGTAGGTATCTTTATAATTCTGAGCTATGCTTTTACGTGAGCGCTTTATAGACGTCACCGTTCCCGAACTAATGAGCCTGTGACTTTTAGTACTTCCGCAATGTTGCGATATAAAATGTGAGGAGTTCTACGCAAAATTGTAAATGCTATTTCGGAATTTGAGTTTTTATTACTTGGTTCATTATTCCATGCTTAGGTAGCCGGTATTTATATAGTGTTGTTTTAAAATTGCGAGAAAAATGGTAATGTTGAATGTGGAGTAACCAAAATATATGTTTCTAGGAGGGTTTTTTCATGCGTCGTCAATTTGTTAGTCGATTGAAATGAGTTGTATGAAGGAAAATGTCATAAAAAGTTAAAATGGCGTAGCCAGACAGACCGAAATGTTAAAACGGTGTAGTTCTCTATTTGGATACTCCTTTACAAAGTAAGCTTGAACGTTAAGATTCAAGTCGCACCTTTTTAACTTTTTACAAAAGCAACGACTACCAACTAAATACATGGGCCCTTCTTTCTCTTTTTTGTGAATGACAGGATACCTTTTAATTCGTCAATTTCTTTTCAAGCGCAGTCAATTGTAACACATCAGGAGAACATTTACTACACTTGCCATTGTGCATTTGGAGCAAAATTGTGCTGAAGGCCAACATACGAAATAATGAAAAATCAAGGGAAATAATTGTTATTGTCTAATGTTTCTTGTCACGTTGATTTTTAAGCCTATAGTTCATTAAAACGTGTGAGGTCCCACAAACATATCAAACTACTGTAAAGATCTAAAAAAAGTCGTATAATTTTTCACACTCAAAGGCTGGGGTATCAAAGTGTAAGCTCACCTGAAGGAAACTGGAGTAGACAATCTATTTTATCTTGTTCCGTTGTCTTAATGTATGCCATGGGCTATATAAATGATATGCATCAAGCTAAATGAATGTAGGTAGACCATCATTCGCTTGCACACGTTCTTCCAAACATTAGACTTAGCAGGAACCAAAAAGTTTTCTCTTGTCTCGACCCTTTTGTTATATCAGCTCATGCTAAGAATTTTAAAAGCCGAGGGAAAGTTGCGATTATCAAGGTAATGCAAAGGCGAGCTGTGCTGAGTCCCCGTGTCAAGAGTCAAACTGCAGGGAATATGAATGTTTTTGGCTTGTTGGTGAAGCTCGTATGTATTTTTTTCATAATTCTCATGGAATCTAGCCTGTATAATACGAAGTAAGAGCTTTCTCCGAGCTAGAGCTTAAAATGCGTATAATGAAAATCTTTTCTTCTTTCATTATAACAATTGAAATCTCGAAAAATGGTAAGTAGGCATTAAGAATGTTTTGTTACATGAACATGATGTAAAGTTGACAATGGCATATATATGTACGTACTTGTAGTTTATTTCGCAAAAGCTACTCATGAAATCGAGCATAATAAATGCTGCTTAGGCACGCCAACGTGCCAGCTAAATAGAAACCAGGTTCAAGGAGAAGATCTGTTTCGCCAGTTTGCAAAAACTTGGAACGTTACAGCCTCGTTTTCATAATATTCCAAGTGTTGGAACCAGGTTGGAACAAGTATACATTACTTAGCTGTATCAGCATCAGCATTTGCTATGCTACCCAACAAGCATGCCTGGAATGTTTGTATGAAATGATAATCCTTGCTTTCTCTTGAATAAATAATGAAGCATTTTAGTTAGCTACGGTTTTGTCATTTCGATCAGTACTTTTCATGAAACCGTGTACCGCTTTACGGAATAATAATCAGAATTAAATGCTTGTTAATGTTCACTCACTAACATGTTATTTATGAAGACCAAAACAATTAAGGAGGATAGGGATCGTGTCATGATACAATATCATTTCAATTAATCTCTTTCCCATTTTCTCTGTTTCTAGTAATATTTCGAGTTTATTGTGCGGACCACACTTACTGTACGCTGCGATTTCCTCTCAACACCAGCGCTGAAGGCTTGAAACACGTTGCAGCAGACAAACTGGGATTGAAGCATGATGATCTTATCCTGGTGGAGCTTAAATCTTCAGGTAAGCAAAGTTAATTCTATGTGTGAGAAGTGAAATATTTACAAAACATGCGGAAAACTCTATTGAGTTGCGAGTGGAAAACGTATTTCTATCCAATACACCTCAAATAATCATTATACATGCATGACGATAAATTACTTTACATGTAACGGTTGAATAATAGCGGGTGGGTTCATGTCAGAGAAAGATTCGCTTTCCAGAAATTGCATGGTAAACTTTAATTACATTTCCTACAAATTCGTAGTTCACATAATCTTTTGTCGATTGCTAAGCTTGTAAAGTTGCAAACTACGTCACGATTGAAACTTATAATGACTTCATATTTCATACCATAGTTACGCATGTCGTTAATATAAGAGCTTGGTTTAGGAAGTCATAAAAGAGACCTTGAGTCGTGTGGGGAACGATCGCTCTTCAAAATGTTCCATTGATTAGCCTATGAGAATGTTCCAGTGACAGATTGAGTACTGCAAAATACGCTCGGCTGCTTCCGGTGAATAGACAAGCACTAGAAAAACGAGTATTTATATTTCACAAGGCAACTTTCATGTATATATATGCATATAACATATTACCACGGTAATAGCACCCCGAAAATTGTGGCACTGCACCACTTTTCCAGTTCTCTCGCTAATAAATAAGCAGCTTTATATAAACTTCGAACTTTCAAAGTATCCCTTAATATCCTAAACCATCTAATTCATATGGATGAGGCGTTCCCTTTGCTTATAAAATAATTCTCCATTTATCAATTTCATACGATAAGGTCCGGAGCAGACACAAAAACTTTTGTGTGCTGCCAAACTACTTCCTTCACTATTCTAATACCGGTCTCACAACCTTGTTAGCATAAATTTAAAATGCTTGTGTTATGGTTCCAAACTTTATTCCATTGATACAGCCACCAGGATCATTTACAAAAACGATTGTTGCGTTTAATTTCCTAGCTGGTTTCAATATTGCCTACAACGCATAAAAGGACGATGTATTATGAAATCATTATGGGTCCAGCCTATATTTTGCAACCCAAAATGTCTCGTTAGAAACTTGTTTTCTTAATCTTCAACACATTACTAGATGGAATATGACATTAACAAGAAAAATGAAGAAGAGTGGCCACCAAACGTACTCCTTCTATCAACAGATTTATCATTTATTATCATCATAATGAAACATTGAAAGTTTTCTCTGCTGCGGCAGCTTATGCCATGGGATTTTGGTCTCGCGCTTTCAGCAATCAATACTTTTATTGCTAACCATGAGTCATTGCCATTGTCTTCATAAATTATCGTGAGACCCGTGGCAAGCATTCCACGGGTGAAATTACACAAACAAGTGAACCACCCATTAAATCATGCTCCAGGAAAAAAAATCTTGTAGAATGCAGGGAATCAATAATTCCGCAAATAAAAGTTCCTTTCGTGAAGAGCAGTGTAGGATTAGCGAGTTTGGTTGGAAACATGCAATGGGAGGAATATGAACTAGCGTGCAATAGTGTCTGAAACTAGCAGATAATGCGAACGTTCATAATCTCTATCCAGTGAAAGGACAACAGTTGTTCCAACCATTACACTTTCCCGACAAATACTTGGTTCCAAAACCAAAATACTTTCGATTAATGGTCCCATTTATACTTGGGAATACAATGCAACTACGTATGTATGTTTCTGGTCTGTGAGTATGGTGTGTATCATTAAGGCATTTTATCTATAAATCTGGATTATTCTGAAAACTTTGGAACTTGAATATAAACGTTTGTAGGAAACGGAATCTTTTCGGAGCATTGTAGTCATTGAACAACAAAACATCGTTTCCTCAAAAGATGCTGATGATATTTTTTGTCTTTTAACAGGTGAAAAGGTTGTTTTTCATGATACGGACGTGAGCATTCCTACCTCATTGAGTCTAAACGGTAGGATATTCATCTCATTGAAGGATCATCTGGATGCCTTGGTAAGTCATTGTTTCTTTTTAGCCTCATCGTCGATCTGGTGATATACCTATGGAAAGCTCAATATTGTAAGAGTTTTGCGTAAATTTTTTAAAAAGCCATATGCCGTAGTCAAACAATAGATATTAGTTTGTTAGACAATAGAAATGAAATG
>JAAXOA010002199.1:0-13758 GCA_036561885.1 Salina celebensis | reverse complement strand
TGTAATTTCCAGCTGTGTGCCTGGTAACTTTTTGAAGAACCAACCGGTTGTTACTTACTATGACCCTTTGGGACGCATTGTGACGAACTTCTCGACCCTGGAAACACAAAAAATGTACATTTTAAATAATATTTTACAATACACCTTCATCATTTCTAATCCTCACAGCTTTATCGGCCTCCGGGTTATTGCTGATAAGCTAAACCCATTTTTCCTTTCCAGTTTTTCTTTAATTTCTTTTACAAAGAGAAAGGAGCTTTTCTCTTTTGTACTTTTCTCAGCATAATCTAGAAAGATATGAATCCATAAAATAGGACAACGAAAAACCCCATAACAGCGCCATAAACGGTTAACTTCATCGCAAAGTTCACCAACGTGAAGTTTCAAAAGTCACATTACTTTCTTTTAGTTTTTTCTTTCTTCCTCTTTTATCACTTGTTTCGCCGGGAACTGTTATAATCGTGGTATTATTTTTCTCCAGCCTTGTTTCTCGCTTTCACACGCACCTATAAAAAATGCGTCTGCTCAGCTCATCCACAACTTCCTCCATGGATCCAAAATATATCTCCCAATAAACAACAAAAAATATACAGTACCATATCATTACTAAATGGACCGGAGTAAAAGTTGATACAAGTTTTCCCTTTTGTGAGTTTCAGACTATAACCCACAAGAAAACCTGCCCGAAGGCTTGGGTGATCATGAGTCTACCAAAAAATGAACAAACTTTCTCTGTCTGACTCTGTTTCACGTGATGTAATAAGCTACTTTGCCTCGTAAATACTTTCTCTTACGTTGAAGTTTGTGTTTATTCGTTGTTGTGATTGAAGTATACGACCACACACAAACACAAAGTTTGTTGGCTTTCACCTGTGTGTTCTTGGCTCTGCGTGGTGTTTACCTAACATTTCCTTTAACTTTTGACTGTACACATAAAAAAGGTAAAAATGAGTGGGTTTGCGTGTCACGGCACAATATCACCTATTTTTTTGCGATGATACCTAGGGTTTAGCTATAAAACAAATTAAAAGAAAAGTTTAATATGTAATACAATTTTATTAGAGTCCGGAAAGGAAACTTTTCATTTGCAACATAACATAATAAAAAAAGGGCTATGATTTTACACCCTCCGAGTAAATTCTGTGTTTGTGTGGGCTACCTCATGTCGGGTGAGAAAACAAGGTCATCCCGGGAACCCTAGGTATAAGCTAGCTGAGCTACCTATTCTCGCCAATTTGAAAAATATACTTTTTTGTGAATCTACTGTAAAAAAAAGATAGGTAGGTTTCCCCCGTGTGGTCGTACTATTGATCATTTTCTAGGTTAATCATGTTTTCTTCTGCAGAACAATTTAATGAATACAAACAACGACTTGCTAATCCTCTCCATTGGTGTGTTTGTAGTATCTGATGCGGTTGTGTGGCAGTGCTTATCATTCTTGTCTTGAGGGCACATTTTGCTGTGAGTTCACTATTAACCTTTGTGTTTAACCTACCAGGTGGTAATTCCATTTATGTACATAACAGCCATAGACGTAATTTCCAAGGCTGTATCGCCCTAGGTTAAAAACCTTGAACTGTTTTGTACGTGAATAGAGTATCATTTCTGTGTAATCATCATTATTTATCAAAGTTTTTTTTATTGCAAAAGCTAAGCATCCAATACAAAGTAACCTGAATAGGGCCTGGAACGAACACCGTGACATTTGGCCGTTATCTTGACTACTTGTCATTCTCTCAAAGAAAATGCCGCTTTTCTTGAGGCAGATGTAATGAGACACTCAAGGCAGTTAAATTTTAAGGTTTTATAGAAACCTAGGAAAATAAACAGGGACAATTTTTCAGCAACTATGTCGTGTTGTGTAGAGAAAGTAGTGTTGTCAAACAAACTTGCAGTTTGTTTGATGACGCGACAATAACAACCTTGTAGAAAGATATTTTAAAGAGGCGAGGTTTTTTTCGTAGTGGTGCAATCTAAGGGCTGATTCATTTCACTTTGAAATTCGCCTCGTTCTAAGCTTGTTCAAGAGAAGGAGTGAAAGAGGAGTGGAGAAAGGCCATTTGCGTAATGAGGCTCAACCACAAAGTTTCGCAATTTGTGCATTCATTCCAAAAACTCGCCGTCATATAATAATAGCGTAGAACACCGTTTCCTCTTATACAGCTTTAGACTGAATAAAAAAACTATATTTTCTTTTCTTTCTAATAGGCCATTTTACTTTCTCTTTGAAATATACCTAAAACGGTCTGACAAGAATACTTCCTTTCTGAAAATAAGAATAATATGGCAGAATAGCAAATCTTGAGCTGTGATCATCCGAAGAAGCCAGGAACAGTTTCCCAAAGAAGAGTTTTTTTTCACTTAGTTTTCTGGTTCTGATATCTTTTGATTTTGCAAGAGAAAATTATTTTAACCAGCTCTTTTTATCAGTTTCGATTTACAAAAAAATAGCGTATAAAAACTTTTAAACTCCTTCGTTGGTGACCCACAACTTTTACCTAAAACACTTCCCAAGTATCTTTTATTTTTTCTCTGGAGTTAGGTGAAAGTTTAGTACAACAACTGTACACTGTTTACTTTATGGAGAAAGTGTCTGTATATTAAAGTTATCTAAATGTTGTATAAACGCCGTTAAGCGATCGTAAAGTCAACCGTTTACATTTATTTCTGACATGGCGTATTAAAAAAAACTCTTCACAAAAACCTAAACTCCTTTGCTTTCCCGTTCTACATCAACATTCCTTAGAAAAAAAAAGTAAGAATAAGTGTGGACTCAAGTGAAAGAAACGACCAACCATTTGCATAGTTTAAATGGGCCATAAGACTAAAAAAGAGAGGCAGGTTCTTTAATAAGGTGGAACATAGATTTTCTTGTGGTGAATATGGAACAGCTAAAAAAAAGAGAAAGTAGGAAATGTGTTGTCTACTTTCTATGTGTGTTGCTACCTTCTAAACGGTTGATATTTTAGGATAAGTGAAAATCCTCATGAAAAGTTGGTTAAAATGTCGTCGCTATTCACACAGCTCCGTGGCAATAGCGCAACAACAGGGATAACTGCTCCTTCAACTACCTCAATGATTGTAGAGGGAGTAGTTGTTGTAGATATTACTCTAAAACTTGTTGTAGATATCGTACTAAAACTACTTTAAAAGCCTTTTTAAGCGGGGTAATAAACGCAAGAAAAAAAATAGTTGGTCATGCCAATAAAATAAACTACCGCTTAGGATAGTCATAGCGGTACAATAATAAAGCGAGCTGTTTAAATGCTCTACTCGCTTTCTTTCGATTATTATGATTATGAAGAGTATTACAGTGGAGAAAGGAAAGGGAAAGCAATTTATTGTAACAATGCGTGCCTACACAATGCACTATATTGGCTAAGTGTGAACATCCGGGAGTAAATATTTATTGAATAGTACTGGAACACAAGGACAGCAGGAACAGCTCATCATTAAGTCAATTTCAATTTTCACTCTATTGAGCATGTAAAATAGGAGATGTGTGCGTGAACTGAATTTTGAATGAACACTAACAAAAAGCCCGAATATCATCCCTGTTGACAATAATAATAGTTGTAGAAAGTATAACTATCATACTGCCGATGAAAAGATCTTTTCATTCTTATGGAAATTCATACCCAATTCATTCCTACATTACAATGATTCTACGAATAAAAGCGGATAATTCAGCTAAAAGGTACAATTTCGCAAATTGTTGCTTGTACAAAAAATCCACATGTGACAAAAAAAATCATCATTTTTCACTTGAATTCTATTCTATAGAAGGATCTTTCATGTAAGCGAAATATTTTCACTGTTTTATTACACAATAAGCGCAATTTTCACTGTTGAATTATGCATTAGAAAAATTTTCCCTCAAATACGACCACGCAGGAATGATTAGGAAGTTGAAATAATTATGGAAATTCATACCCAATTCATTCCTACATTACAATGATTCTACGAATAAAAGCGGATAATTCAGCTAAAAGGTACAATTTCGCAAATTGTTGCTTGTAAAAAAAAATCCGCATGTGACAAAAAAATCATCATTTTTCACTTGAATTCTATTCTATAAAAAGGATCTTTCATGTAAGCGGAATATTTTCACTGTTTATTACACAATAAGCGCAATTTTCACTGTTGAATTATGCATTAGAAAAATTTTCCCTCAAATACGACCACGCAGGAATGATTAGGAAGTTGAAATAATAACTCAGACAATACAAGTTCGTAACACCAGGGAACCTAGCACTGCAGTGTGGAGGAAAAAGCCACGGAAAAATGTAATTTAGGCACGCACGTCAACATTACATTCCCATAGATTTTTTCTCTCTGTTCTAGAGAAACTGTAGCAAACTAATCTGACTTTCCATATGCAAATTTTTCACAAGACTTGTGTGTAGTTCCTTTTTGCCGTGTCATTACGTTTTTTGGATACTAGAAGCCCACGTTTCATAGTTAAACTTTTCCAGGGCGATACAATACTGTACTCCTGTATATAGGAGAAAGTCAAAACAAAAGGCATATTTTGGAGTGTGTGGTTAACCAAGCAATAGTCAGCCATTTTCTCGCGAAAGAAGATGCAGACAGTATATAGTAAAAACCTGCCAACTCACAGATTCATTCTGTAAACAGTGTAGTCATACATAATCATTATAGTCAGACCTCGATATAGCAGTATGGTTTGTGAAATACGCAATGTAGAGCAACAGGAAAATTCATGTCAAAACGAAACTGGAATTCACAAACTTTCTAGCTGTAGCTACTATATGGCGACTAGATCGAAACCAAAAAAAAAGTTGGTTTATAGTTGGTTCACTGGGTAACATATTGCTGGTTGGAACCATTTATTAGGTCCTTTGATAAATACTGTTTCCCTGTTCAGTTTCTCATAATTTTTGCATTGTTATTAAACTATGCGTGTAGTACGCCATCAAAAAGGTTTATAACTCCATTAGAGTGAAAAAATGCCCTTCATTAAATGCTTTTTGTTTTAGGTTTTTACCATATTACTTTCCTATACTAGCTAAAAAATACACCCTGATTTCCCTTTCCGTTGTTCGTGATGCGATGATAGTCGCGGGCGTTGCTAATGGACTGGGACGTTTTTTACTTTATATTGTTATACTAAAACTTGCTATGATATGGAGGTAGACACTATTTTCTAATATTGTTATTTTTGAAATTATTTTGTTTAGAACTATTTAGCACGTTTTTACCTCATGAAACCAGTTCAGCCGAGAATGTTTTGGGTTGGATTGAACGGAGCACTCAAAGTAAACATCGTCTCCTTCTTTGATATCGTCGGGGATCAGGTTATCGCCCAACTTGAGGTACACTTTGGGAGCATCTATAAAAACGAGTAAAAAAATTGTGTTATGAATGTTTATACATATCTATAATAAAATACCTAGTAAAAATAGGAGAAAGTGGAACAAGTTTTTTTTCTCGCTTCAAGCAGATTTGTGTAAGCTGCCATTACTCCACTTCAATTTTCTAACAACCATATCATTTTTTAAGAATTGTTGCCTTGGAGTTAAATTGTTATAGGAGAAAGTAGAACAAGTTTTTTTTTCTCGCTTCAAGCAGATTTGTGTAAGCTGCCATTACTCCACTTCAATTTTCTAACAACCATATCATTTTTTAAGAATTGTTGCCTTGGAGTTAAATTGTTATCTAATATTATGATGGTATTGTGAGACTAAATATGGAGAGAAAGTAGGAGACATCATTAAAATGGTGCTTACAGTGGACGTTAAGTCGTATTCGGTCCTCGATCGCACTCCCAGGAATCCATGGATTGTCTCCACGGCAAGTAACAACCTTTCCGTCGTCTTCAATCGTTGGAATTATCTGGAGAATGCTTCGAGTCACATTGTTATCCTCACTGGGAGGCTAAAGTGAAAAGAGAAAATTGTGTCAAAAAGCTATTTTCTATGACACATATCTTTCAAAACAACACGGATTTCTGGTTTATTTTCTTTTGTAGTTTTCCAAAATAATATCTTACGACTGTTGGATGTTGATCGATTCGTCGACTGTTTTTCCACCAACTGATGTCAGCAGGAGGACGTGATCCGACAGTGATACACTCAATGTCATATCGCCGCTCGGCCAGGTAGTAAGAGTCCGTTGGGATTCTGATTATGCTCGTATTCAGAGGCCGTACTGTGGATTTTGTTTGTAAAATGTTGTAAAACAAAATTATAACGTATACTTGAATAGCCATTAGCATTCTAACGCTGACAATTTCTAATGACAGAGATTCAGAGTGAAAGTTACGTATCTCGATACGACACGTTTCCTGCAAACTACATGCTATCACTTTAATCCGCTCAGAATTTGCGACCATATTTTAAGATAAATCCTTTTAACGCTAAGTAACGGATGGTGTTCAGTTATGCGGAAACCCCATCATAACAAACTACCTAAGCTAGCAGGTATCCTCAGTTTAGCAACTAATCTGGATAGAAAATGAGACTGAACTGGGAAATAATGAGTGAAAGTCATGTGATAAGCTTTAAATTAATAAGTTGCTGAATGAAAACTCAGCGAGCCGTTTTGTGCCACTCATATAATTCTTAAATCTTGACCTAGCAGTGGACGAGAGCAAAAACAGTTTTTGTTTTCTTTTCAACAATAACATTTAATCTGTTGGCATTGGTCGGATGCCTCCAGAGATTGTAAAACTTCTGACAGCCTTCTAGCAAAACAACATTATTATATTTCCCCATAGAAACGAACGTCCTTTTTTCACTCTTGACCGGTTAGAATGCCTATTTATTTCCTTGCTTTCACTCACTGACAAACAATTTTCTCCTTGAAATTAATTTTCTTTGGGGCATAACTGTCAGCAATCAAGTTTCAGATTCATATACAATATACTATCTCTATTTCATTTTTTTCTCCAACTTACAATTCAAATTCACTATAACTTTTGTTGACGGCGGAACATCTTGATTGGTATTGGATGCTTGACAGACAAATTCCGCGTTGAGATGATTCCGATTGAGACGTGGAAAGACTAAACTATTCACTAAAATCCCATCGTTGCGCTCGGTGTAATCTCCATCAATCATATTATTCTGAAGCCACCACTGAAGCTTCGGCTTGGGGCGACCTGCAAAAACACATTACAGTTCCGTTGTAGTAACTTATAAAAGTGCACAAACAAATATATCGATTGCAATATCTTTTGTTAGAGGTCAAATAACGCCACTCTGCCCTCTCGGGTTCTTTTTTTGTGGGATGCTAACAAGTTTGTTGCTACCCCAACATTTCAGTTTACTAGTAAATAGAGCATAAAAGGACAATTGTTTACCTTGTCAGACACAATTAAGAGTTTGGGCTCTCAGGGTACGAGAAAACAAACCTGCATTGTGTTCTCACCAGAGTATAATACCTCTTGACGGTACTTTATAGGTATCTCTCATTACAACTTTCTCTCCTGCACAATACATGCCTTTTCTTATAAAACTATTTTCTTTTCACGTCGATAACGAATATCTTGAGCGTGTCATTTGACCTGTCAAATTAGTTTTTTTTTGTCTGGTGGCGGAAATATGGCTGCGCCAAATTTCTCCGGCATGAATGACGTGTTTTAGTCCTCAAGTGTTTCGCAACGGGTAGAACTTTGGGGAAGTAAAAAAGTCAGTTGCATAATAGTTATGAAAATGACGATGCATTAGTCAAGACACTTCAATTTCACGTAATGGGAACAGGCACACCTACCAGACCTTAGGTGAAGTAAACTATTAAGGTGATTTGTCAAGAGAAAGTTTGGAAAAAAAAATTGGTCTGTAAGAGACAGAAATCAAATTGGCAAATTAAATTTCACTCAAGATACTCAAGAACAGATGAAAAACAAGTGTGGGTTTGTAGGATTTCTTAAAACCGTACGATTCCGTGGCAAATCCGCGATTGAAAAGTATTTGCAAACGATTGACTTGTTTAATGGAACAAACATGCATAGCTACAACCGTACTGACAACTGTACTGACGATGCAAGCGAATTAATGGCAATTAGATTAGATTTACAAATGAAGTGAATGGTTTCAACAGGATTAAAGCATCCAATGGTAAGATGCTTATTGACTTACCGCCTTGCACTTCGCAGATAAGAATTAGGTCGCTACCCTCATTGTATGGACCTACGTGTTTCATCGTTACAAGTCCTTTTTTGTCGTATATCACAGGCTGCTCTGGAGGCACTGTAAACAATAGAAAAAATCATAACTATGAGCGTAAAAATATTATTTTGAAAAAAATCAACTTTTCTCTGAAATTGTACATGATTCAAGAGAACAGTTGTGAATTTGAAACACTATATGAGTTGAATAATATTTTATTTTTCATACCAAGTGCATTATGCAAACTGTATTTGATTTTATTACAGTATGAATGATACTGTAATTTTGAACAGAATTTAATGAGAATTGTCAACAGTGATATAAAAGTGACTGCCAACCTCGTAACTTCATTTACTTTCAAATTTTTGTCCTCTTTCAAATGCCCGTTTCGTAAAAGATTTCATAAAAAGCGCCAAGAAATCCTTTGATAACACTTGAATACCGTAAACTACACACTAATGAATGAATCATTGAAAAAGCTTATAAACTTTTACTAGAGAAAATTGTGAAATGAAAAGTGATAAAATACTTTAAACTTTTCTTCCTTAAAAGATTCAACTTTCTTCCTCGTCTGGTGCAATTGAGTTGCCAATTTATGGAAACTTCTGTCCAAAATTACTCCCTGATCATTTTCTAATATGTCTATCCAAACAATTCGCGTAGGCAGAGCCTTCCAGCTTTCACCAGAGACTGCATCACATTTCCTCCAAACTGATTCAATTGAATGAAGAAATAAATACTGCATATTTTACAGAGAAAGTTTTTGTGTACAGACTACAGACATAAAATCCAGAACAAACATAATAGTGAATTTCCCAAAAATCGGTAAATTTTGTAAATAAATGTATAAAATGTTTACTCGCATTCAAATATAGCCCTTTGAAACAGTAAACGTTTCAGTATTTTGTTTTTGAACTTTTCTCTGCCAAACCAAAGTCTTCAATTGAAACTTAAGCATGTCTCTACACGAAAACCAAAAGCAAATACGACCACCCTCGCAATAGTGGCACTCATAACCTTTCAATTACTGCAAAAACCATCTGAAAGGAATTTTGTGTTGGCTTAAGCATTTTGAGTACGTAATTTCATCCCATCATCAGACACATTTGAAAGATGTGGTTGACCAAATGAAATATTTAATTACCGATTCCTTGAATCAGTTGCCCTGAAAAGGGATTAGGTGGTCCATGAAACAAAGTTCAAGGGATACTTTGCAACAAACTGTAGACAAGTCCAAGGATATTGGCAAACAATTATACATGCATCCACATTAGCCACCCGGGAAGATTGGAAACGGGATCAAAGTTTCAAGAAGCTTTAAATAAAAACAAGGTTTTTGAGAATTGGAAAACTGACACGTGTCCAAAAATAATATGCTGCGAATTCAACAGTTAGGACAACGAGTTATACATGCGTATCTGTCAGTAAATAAAATAAAATTCAGTTGAAAAAACATGAATTTTATATAGTTCTAAAATGAACTCGTTTCCGTTCTATGACAGTAATTTTCGTACGTTTTTAGTATAAAATACAAAATGCTAAAGGAAACGTCAGAAACGTGTTTGTTCTGTGTTTTTCCCATATTTAAATACTTTATATGACCGTAATAATATATGTTGGGTATTTTGACTTTTGAAATGTTAGAAACGTGATTGACAGGATAACAAAAATAGATCATGAGCTTCTCCTTCGGCACTCTATGATACAGTATTGATGGGTTAAACTCACAGAGAATCAGACAACGTTGCTGTCGACCTGGCAAAATTGATCAATGAAATTTTTATCTGTTGTCTGTCTTGTATTGTCCTATCGATTTTCGATTTTTGAACAAAAAAGAAAAACACGATTGGACAGAATAAAATCAGCTCTAGTTTCAGTTACCTAACTTCCACTATGTTGACTTTTTTTGCCCAAGGGAAAGCTGAGAAAATCTTCAATAAAATTTTCTCTTCAGATGGATCCTTGCGCTCATAGCTTTAAACAATATACAGAGAAAATCGGATTCCTTGAGTTGATCACGTTTGTACCCTAAGTGCAATATCCGTTTATCGACTGATTACATTCTATGACCGTTTCCATTTAAACATGACATACTTTTATTTACACTCTTTCTCTCTGAAGAAATATGTATTGCAATTTGGAAACTCGCTGAAAATGATATCCGTCTTGCTTTTCTCTTTCTTCATGGCTTTCTCTATCGTCCTACTATAATAAAAGTAAATGATTGGGAAGCGGAGAAAGTGCAAGATTTTCATATTAAAACTTGTGAACATCGTTGGTAAAATATTGTACCCCTTGAGGGCACACACACACGCCCTTCCATTATTGTAGACTGCCTAAGAAGCTCTTTTTTGTCGAGAGCTCATTTTGTTTCAAAAATGATGGTTTTTCAGTAAAGTGTGACTTTTTAAGTTATATTGCTGGAACGTGATCCAATTATTTAAGGCTCAACAATTCCTTCATTTTCTCCACACACCAAGTAAAAGAACAATGCGGAGCGAAGAAAGTAAGAGAAAATGAGGAGGACATCAGCTGGCTATACATCTTTTAAAGGCTTGTGATCGTCCTGATGGCAATATCCTATCTTGTCATCATCGAAAAATCCTTTGGTTTCCTCTTTGTCGTAGACATTTGTAAGCTGTGCAGACATGATGATAGTGAAAGTTTTTTGGGGAAATGATATACTAGTTTTGTTTCTACCCATAAAGAATAAGCGTCGTTTTTGTAATAAGTTGAACACGTGTCACACTTTGAAAAAATCAAGCAATAAACCACACAATACCTATTGTTTTGATAAACAATTTCAAAATGGAATAGGTTTTCAAACTATGATTACAAAACATCTGCTACTTTTCATTTCATGTTGAGATGAAGTTACTGGTAATAAGACGAATCCTACTCGCAGAATCTGTGACCTTTAAATGAAATTCTGTCCATTTTTACTTGCACTAGCCGCAATTGCTTGTTAACCTTTTTGACTTCTTGAATAAAAAAATCAGGATAACAAATTGATAATCTGGATGGTTTTTTGTTCAGGGGGGAAAATGATCCTTAAGACATGATCGACATCCCATTTTCTGATAAACTAATACTTTATCACATAATCTCAACTAACCCCTAAGACTATCAGTTTCCTTGTTTAGTGACATTTACTTTCCATTTGCCCTTGGATATTTACTTTCTATTTCTAGTATATAATACAGTCAATGCTTTGACGCAGTATCAGTTAACTGTAATATGAAACTAGTATGTTTAGTCTTCAGTAGTCGCCTCGCGCTTGTTGGTCCTCAGAAAACCCATTTTCAACAGAAGATAGAATCGCATTATCACATTTTTATAGACTTTTTCTTTTTCTATCTCGTGACATTTTTATGACGAGGTTTAAAGGCTGTCAAAAAGGTTAGGGCAGTGATTCAATCCGAAAATATCCTGGGAGAAAGCTTGGCATGAACCAGCAGAGAGAAAGAATGTGTGAGGATTTTATTACACAATAAACTTCTGGCCTCATCACGTCATCATAAAAAGTGCGTTTCCTTTTCACCAACTCTTATTTACTCTATCACACATAAATGAAACAAAAAAAGTTAGCCCATGCAACAAAAAAACAAAGAAACAAATGAGTACACCTCTTCGCATAATCAGTCTAAGAGAAAACGTTGTGTTATTCTTTTACAAGAATTCTTTATAGAGAGAGAGATAGAGAGTAAACTTTCTTATGGACAAGTCACTATAATCCCCTTCTGAGGTTCATGATTGACAAATAAGCAGCTCTAGATTTGGCTGATAAGACTGGTCACTTTGCTTTGTTGCCATTTTCATTTTCCACAAAAATTATTTGTATTGTTGAAAAAAACATTGCAAAATATTTTCACGATTTGGCCTAAGGTATTTTACAGCTCTACTCTTAAAGAATGCTCAGTCACTTCTAATTCGTCTTTCCTGTTTCTCGTAAAACCACCCATGTTGTGTAACACCGCATTGCTTTCTTTTTTCTGCTTTTTTCACAACCAACGTCACGTTAATAAACAATAAAATGTCGGTAAAAAATGTAAGTCATGTTATGTTGTTGTTGTTTTTTGTAAAGCTTTCAGACGAACTAAACCCCTTTTAAAACTTTTACAACGTTTCCAGTTTACTATCAGTCGGTCGCCCATTGACCTTATTTTTTCTACTCAAGGAGAAAGGAATAGAACAAGCTTTCCCATTCTTTTTCCACCTACTGAATAATACAAACAAATACCAGGCCCGCAACAAAACTATAATGTCAAGTTAAAAACAACAGCAAATCAATCATGGCTTGTGTTTTTCCGCCCAGCGACTCAATAAAATTATCGATTCGTGAAACAAGTGTAAAAAGAAAGCTAAGAATCTTTCCTAACATTTTTATTTACTGGAGGGTTGGTAGGAATCTTTTATTTGTTGTGTTTGGGTAGAAGTAAAACAAACTCGGGAGAAAAAACAACAACTCCGAGAATTCGGAAATGACAGGTTGCCAGAAACACCAGAGGTGAAAGTAACCATTTCAGTAAGTTAGGTACTAATACGGTTTAGCAATAAGTTATCGGATGGGAATGCTCATCGAAGGAAAGGTTAATTATCAGCTAATATTTGATGATTCATTGCGTACAAATCCTTGACGGAGAAGAGCAATAAAATAACGCATTACATAAAGTATTGGATCAGGCCCTGTGCTAGTTGTATGTGTGTAGTATCGTATTGTAAGGTCTGTGACATTTGGAATTACGTCTTGAGCTAATATCTCGGTAAAAATAAATCCTTTCATTAACTACTAGACCAAGTAAACCCCAAAAAATCCTAATTCCCGCAGCTTCTTGCAAATACACGCACGTTTTCAATCCTTGTGAAAGCCTGTATATGCAATACTTAATATGTGACCTTTCCTTTTTCAGTTACTTTATACGCTTACAAATGGAAGCCAAAAGAGGCTTAACAATTTTTTATATTCTTTTTATACCTTTCAAACCAACATTTGCAGACTGTAAAATCTCTATAAAAATGACATTTCCTGTTTTAGAACTGACACATCATCAAAAGCTGAAGTACTAGTGGGACACGTGTATATCTTGTTCCCTTAACATCGACAACATCCTCTGCGCCATGGCGGGACTATTAATGATTGGTTGAACCCGACCAAGACTAACTAATCGTAACATATTTGTCGTTGATTCTCCAACAGAACAGGTTTTACACCCTGAGTCTCCATTATGCTCAGTTTACTACTGAAAAGTCGTAACGTTGAGTAGGATGAGAGGTATTCTACCAAAAAGTTAATTACAGGGAGGCTTCGTCGCTTGCTTTAATTACAGTCGATGAATCCTACCAGCCTATATCCAAGAATTCATTCATGAGAATAGGTTTGTGTAGCAGTAGCACAAAATGGCAACACGGACATTGAAACTGCAATTTTGGTAAATGGATAAATCTTGCCAGCACGAACTGAATTCACTCTTACTGATACTGTGAATTTTGCGAGGACATTTTGGATATTGATTTCAACCAGTCCGTTACACCACGAAATCTTGAAGTAGCGAAAGCGAAGCCACGAATTTGTATACACGAATCATTGAAGTCTCGAATCATTAAAGTCTCGAATCATTGAAGTCTC
>JAAXOA010002198.1:0-13763 GCA_036561885.1 Salina celebensis | reverse complement strand
AGCTTGTGAGTTTGGCAACATAAATCTTGTTTGTAAAAGATTGCTTTTCTGGTAATTTACCGAAGTGTTCCATGTTCTACCATGTCATATGTAGTGAGAGTCTATTATTGACCTGCGAATATACATAGCTCCTAACTAGAACTACAGCATGTCTACTTAACGCTTATAAGTCGCCCACGCAATCAATACATCTGAACCTGAATATAGCATCTCTAGAGCTAATATTAACGACGGATTGCTTGGTGGTACATGATTGTATTATCACCGAATGTTCATGTGGACCCTGTTCCAACACATATAGCCAAATATCAAATGAACAGAAAAATCTTATAAACAATTATCCAATACTTCAGTTCTTTAACCATTGTAGTTTTAAAACCTGCATTGTACTATTCACATCAGATATTTTTACACCGTCATTCCTTCTTCTAGATTATCAATGTTCATATGTTCTACGTTGAATATTCCAAAAAATGTCCTTGTCAAGTTGCAAACTTTATTGGATCTGCTCGCTACAATATAGTTTTGCACCTAAAATAAAAATAGACAAGGCCCTAGACATACATACCGCCATCAGTTATCCACAGGGTGAATCAAATCTTTACGATAGCAATAGCAGTATATATAAAACCTACGCATGGATAAACTTCTTATTTTGCGTAAAGTATTACGAAAAGTTTTCTTTTTACTACTGAAAACTATCATGAAGAAGTGAGTTAAAACCACTTCATCCCTATTCTGCTTCAACTACCGACTGCCGACACGGGTTCTTTAGTTTCTTGCTAACATTGAAGAATCCCTTCGTGCAATTCAATAGCTTGTTTTTATGTTTTATGAGGATGTTTATATAAAATGTAATAAAAAAAGCTACAGTCGTAAATGCCTCCATTTTGTTTACGTTGTGGAGCAGAGAATAGAGGGATTATGCGAACAAACGGGATTATAGCAAAATGGCATTCATACATCTTATATGTCGACTCTACGCACATGACGCACAAGATACTGTTGAAGCAGTAACAAAAAACTACAACTTTGTCTTCCGGGATGACTACTTTTTACGAAACATGTACTCTAACCCATTTTAACAATTTTATCAGCTTGAGTTGATCCGTAATACGAGTCAATTCAAGTTATATTACGAGTATAAATTTTTTAGATATAATATGATACGTCAGAGTATTTGCAAAGAATATCTGTACTCTTTCTTTCTTTTTTTGGAATACAATGTACTTACGTCTTTGCAATATCGGCAGGCGCAGGCACGGATTTCCAGTGTGTCTTCCATGCTGACCTTGTAGAGACAAAGTCGGCATTCAAGACTTTGCTCAAATAGATCTTCTTTTTCCTTCCATCCAAACGATGCTACACTACTGGATCTTGAATAGGACGAATGGGCACTTAAACTACCACTTGTGTTGGGGCAGAATGAACTAGTGTTATTAACAGATATATTTCTTCGCAGGCGATTTATCGGAGTAAGTGGTGCGGTAGGACTGGTGGAAAAACTGTTCTCTGAAATGGATAGCTGACTCCTAGATTTGTGTGGATGCTGATGTCCAGTGGACGCTCTTGTGGAGGCAATGGACCCAATCTTATTGTTATCACAAGAACTACTACAACAACCAGAGCCTCCTCCGCTTGTTGTTGTTGGACCAGCAGGCGGTATCGAGATACCAGTGGAAGGTGTTTGTGTAAAGTGTTTACTTGGTTGACAATGCACGCCCAGACAATTACCCCCTTCACTGCTTCCACTATATACATTACCGCTAATCTGACCTACATTAGAATTACTCCCGGCATTTGTCGAACCGCCATTGGAGCTGAGTTTCCATCCAGATAAAAGTTTACCCGTTCGGGAGGACGAATGAAGAAGACAGTTTAAAGCAGATGATGACGTAGAAAATATTTTCTCTTTCATTACTTTCACTTTTCCGCCTACATTAGTTGAACCGCTACCAGCCCCCGATGGTACAGAGGACAACTGTGATGCGCCAGTTGTCCCCCCTGAAAAGTTGGCTGGATAAGTTGGTACTCCAGTGCTGGGATTTCTAATGTAAGATTTCACATTTCCATTTGATACATTGCCGGCCGTCGTAGTTGATACGGAGTTGCTTCCGTGAAAGTTAGAAAGGGCTAACACAGTCTCACATTTTCTCAGCGACGAACTTTGACAAGGAGATCTATCTTTAAGATTTGAAGAGGTACAACATACTGGAGCGGATGGTGATCCGTATGTGGCTACAGAGGAGGCGCAACTATCACCCACATTCGTCCTTGTCTGCTGCTGATGTGGATGGTAGTGACTCAAAGTTGGTGGTATATTTCCAAGGAATGGAACAGCTGCACAGTTTCCTGACGATGTTTTCCTCGACGAACTACTACAAGAGTTCTCACAACTTCCTTGGGAATAGTCTGAAGACTCCTTGTGACTAGACTCGTAAGAATTATTACAACTGTGTTGATGTAACGCGTTGCAAGAGTAAAACAAAGTTTTGCAACTTGCGTTTCTCCGCATATCCCCGTTATCAATTGGCTCCATCACACGCGATCCACATGATGCTCCAGGTTTCTCTTCTACATAGTATCCCCCTCCACAAGAATAGTCTCGCACTCCAATGGACACGCCATTTCCCGATCCCACTGGTATCGACCCGACCATGTCATAATCATAATTTTGTCTAGGACAACACTGGTACGCTTCACAGCATCGGTCTTGCTCACGATGAAACTGATGAGATGTTAAATATCCACTCTGATTATATACGCTTCCTGTAGTCGGTATCATACTTGGCTTACTTCCGGTTGGAGAAATCTCACTGTAAACACTACTCTTCATAAAGTTTTCCGCTTCTACACAACTTCCCGACTTTTCATCACCACTTGAACCAGTCCTGGGGAAACTTAACTCGGAACAACTTTGCTGGTTGTATCTCTCCTCAGACAGTTCATTCTCACTGCTGTTTCCATGTAATTGGGAGATAAGACCCCGATCTTGTCATCCCATTGCAAAATGAACTTTCACTATCATGTTGGCAGCAACCATGATTTCCTGAAGATTCACAACTACCACAGCAAGTTCCAACGTCAGTGCTGTTGCTCCTGCTCCGTCCATTGTTGCTCGGTTGATATTTCATCTTTACTTTCCCTCAATTTCAGCTCGTTCTTTGATCGAGAACGACTGAGAAGACTTTTCAGATTGGTCGGCATTATTACTCCCTATCACAACATACACCTTCCTTTTCCCCCACAAAGTACTTGCCGAACAAGTTGAACTTATCTGAGTAAAACTTTTCTCCAGGAAAGTCCAATAAACAAGTGTTGATATGCAGACTGTTTTCATCCAACCGTACAATCGAAGACATTTACTTTATCTCTCAACGAAGATGCGATTCCTTTAGAATAGTTTTAATGGAAAGCAATAACAGTACTATACATCGCTCTAGACGACGATGAGTCACTGATTACTTATCTTCACACTGTAATTCTAGCGTCTTTGGTTTCACTCGTTTTTCTTCTAATGTTACACTCCTCCAACCGAGAATTGATTTCATTCTCTTCCGCTTCCGTTGCGGTTTCCCGTATTCCGTGATTATCAGCGTCGTCAAGGTATTCCTTGTTGTCCTGTAAACAAGCAAAACAAACCGGTTTTAAAATATTTTTCAAGAAAGTCTTTTACACGTTGAACATCAAATGATATTCTTGGTTTTGATTGTGTTTGGATAATTCTACAATTCTAGACCATGTTTTGAAACGACGAGAACTAGTGGGAAACTTTAAAGCTTTTGATCGCAGCTTTTCCAGGTACATCAACTACTTTTTATAAAAACTACGTCGGGTGAGTTTCATTTGCATTATGAACATGTCTCATATAACGTTCACTGCTAATTGACTACTGTTACGGTATAGTACCGTTACCATGAGAACAAAAAAGGAAACAAATGCGGTGTACTTCATTGATAGGTGGCCAAGCGCTAAGAACTAGATTTTCTATTAAAAACACTTTGCACTACGTCTACATTCTATAAAGAGTGAGAGTGCCAATATCGCACAGAGCAATCTGGCAGCAACACGGTTTGCTCTGGTACAACTGCTACTGCTGCATTTTTCCTTCTTGTTTGCAATGAACTTGTTCTTTTATAGGTTAAAATGCAGGCAAAATATTTCTATCGTTTTTATTCCTAATGTTACATAAAAGCTTTTTAATTGCAATGTACAGTATGACATTGCACTTTACTTTTGATAGTGATTCATTTTATGCAGTAATGCAATAGTTGTTGGTAAGAAAAGTTATCTAATCGGTTCATGTTCAACTGGTTTTTTTCAAAAATTATAAAAAATGTAATAAAATATTGAAAGAAGCTAGACGAATGAATTACAATCGTGAGCACCACGTCTCACTATTGATAAGCTTGTTACCGTTACTTCATACAACGGATCAAAGCATGTAATTTTCTTTAGCGCTTGCCATTTAAAACTTGCTAAAAGAAGAAAAAACGTTTAATTAATTTCCTGAACATTTAGAACCCCCACAACAACAAAACAAGCTTCTTTATATAATTTCTATGTAAGCACCGGAAGTGGAAAAACGAAGAATCTTTTCTAAAAAGATTAAAGTAAGCTTCTTGAACGTTTATTGTTCTCAACTGCTTCGTTTGTTTTCTTAATTTTTTATATAAAAACTCAAGGTGCTTCGTCTTTTTTCTTGCTCGACTTGAAAATCTTGGCTCTGAACCGTTATTATTTTGAAATTCCTATTTGAAATTCAACCTTGATCTTGAGTTTAACCGTACAACAAAAACAGACGCTTGACGTATGTAAACTATAAAAAAATCAGCATTGAGAAACAGCCAGCTTGCCCGTTAGAGTAGAAATGCTGCAACCATGCAGAAAGAACACCCAAAAATTTGCGTATTTCAAGAAAATAATGTGAGTAGGCACTGCATATACTGTTTGTGCACGTAATGTGACCAAGTTTTTCAATGTTAATGGATCTATCAACAAAGTCCTAAGCTAACAAGGGCGACTGAAGACTTATTACGAGCATTACAAACAAAATATTCGTCATTTTTGGAATTTGCATATTATCGAATAAAGTTTTCGTTACCGCCGTAGTCGAGTAATCATTCATTCAACCCGTCAGCTATGAAATGTTTTGCTTTTGCACGCAATGAATTCAAATAATAATCACTCATTATTCATTATTAAATAATTGCATCCGTATCGTCGTCTCTTGTCTCTCCTGTAATTTATACTATATACTATGTACATAGTATGCAGCTTTGTGTAAACGCAAAAAAGCTTCATTAATAGCTTAAAATCATAATGAAAAAAAAAAATCCTGCTGCCCATGCAATCGCATTAAAGTTAATGTGAGATATTTTTTGCTTCATGTCTATTTAGTATAGTATACTTGCGCATTTTAAGGAAAACGTAAAAATGACAATTGCGTAGGTTTTCTTCATGGCATTCACTGCTTCAACCTTCGCAAAATATTGATAAAGATCTTTTAATACACTAATTATTACATGGCACTGTGGGCTTCAATCTTATCGCACACAACATACCCAAAAATGTACTGTCGCATTTGCAATTTTGAACTGTCCTTGGTAAGAATTTTTATAAAAATCTAAAAATGCACTTTAATTGCATACATTAAAGTATGAGAATATCTGTCGTCTTCTGTTTTTGTCTTCCTCATAATTATTACGGTGCTTAATTTTGGGTGATGTTGGAGCACATGTCCTGCGTCATCAAGTTTTATGACTTAATAACATTCAAATATAATCTGTTAATTCACCATCAAGATTTCTTATTATAATTGTTTATGGTCATATTATGTCAATAGGTTGAAAACCGTATATGTCAGAAAGCTTCAATTAAAAAGGAAAGTTTCCTTTTAACAAATACTATAAAAATAGGCACAATATATACAGTAATGGATTCCAAACGTCTGTTACAAAAAAATTAGCGCATGGATGGATTGACACATAGATTTTTAAGGTTTTGCCATGAAACTGGCATTACAAGGTGCAGATTTAACAGTGAGTGAGTGGGTGTTTTACATTTTTATCGCACTCTCATTAATTCTAAATGTGAAAACGTAAATTCAACATAGCATGAGGTTTGAATTTCACTTGAGATTTAATGCTTAAATACATATCGGTCGTGGACTTTCAAATTTGCAAAGCTGCTCCATAAAAACTAAATCGCGTGTGTCATAAAGTTGAGATCTCAAGGTTCACATCACAACTACGATAGAAAATACAGTACAATTTTAAACTTTAAATGCAAGTAAAGCTCGCATACCTAAGGATTGTATGCGCCTTGAGGAAAGGATTTGCAGCGCTCAATTCTTGGGCATTGACATTGTTGGAGATAACTCGGATGATTATCATAAATAACTTGAGCTTAGTCGATTACTGAGTCAAGTTGGTTCGTAATAACTTAACAACACACTTCCGTAGGCAAGAGTTAATTCAGTAGGTCAATAGTCAACAAATGTATATTGTAATATACCCGCTCACAAGACTTTCGTATCCTGAACGAAAACGGTACTTGAAGATAATGCACGCAAAATTAGAATTAAATCTGATTAAACTCCGGCTCCACAACCCTAAGCTAATTGGTAATGGGAGTAGAAAGAAAATCACATCGAATTAAACTTAACGAACGTATTTTCCAAAACAAGTCTAGGTTTCCCTAATGTCCCTATCATGCTGATTAAATGTGCATGTTTACAAACACAAGATACGCTGGGTTTATAACCTTGTAACGACTGAAAAGTCGTTCCTTTCATTTTTACTTCATGTATTTTGCATAAGTATGAAAAGTCATATTTCACCATTAGACATGCAGCATAAATCCCTCCATAACTCCAGAAACAAACAAAATTAGGAAATAATTCTAACAGATTCTAATAGAACAAAACATGGGCTTTCAGAATCTGCTTCATTCATTTTAGACGTCTTTGTCATTTATGAAATATCACCATTTGAACCTACCTACTTTTGTGTACATAGGGAAATTCGACATCACCTCATTCAATCATTAATATCTCCAAAACTAGGAAGAAACTTTTCATAATTTTAGCATCTTTAGAAAGAGGAGACTTAGGGCTTCCAACAAAGCTATGCTAGATCAAAAACTAGCTCAGCATTCTCGAGTTATGATAGAAAACATTTTGTCATCTCGTAACACTAACTCATAACATACCTGCATGCATCACACATAGGCTTGAACTCTGTTGCACTTGTCGCACCCAAGCATCTCAGTAGAGCTCACATATTAGCATAAACAAGCCTGGCATATTTTTCCACCTATCATTCATGACAAGTGCATGAACTCCTATTCTATATTTTCTTACATTCTATTTTTCTTCTCTTACAACTAAACACTAGAATGCAGAATTTTCCCTAGAATATAAAACTAGTTTAGTCGTAGATTTTCCTTCAGTTTTTATGAATCACTCAAAGTAAGAAGTAGAAATTTCTAGCCATTCTGGCAGTTAGAAATCTTAGGTTAAGTTTAGTTTTAAGTTCCTAGTCGTGCTGTTTTTGAGCAAGATAGCGCAGGACTTTATAGCTCAACCTGGAAACTAAATTAGGTAAGCGATAAACTAAAACCAGAAGTTCCCTAAATCTATTTCCTATCTAGATTTTTTACTAACTAGAGTTTTTCTGTTCTGTTGGTTACATAGTCTCCACCTTACATCCATCAAGCCCTGTGGCAGTATCCATGACAACTAGTCAGGATCCATTGGCTTAGATCTTTTGGTATGTTTCACATAAAATATAATCATTGTCATAAACTTGTTCCTAACTATTTCATGAAAATAATTGGAGCTTCATATTTGTTCTCCAGCCACCTTTTGTACTACCATTTTACTTTCGTAAAATCTCGGTTTTACAACCTTACTGTTCGAGAGGATTCCACCTCGGTACAATCCAGTTCAAGATCACTCTCATCCACCTTCATTCGTCCATTCCCATCTTCTACACATCCTATCATCTCGTCAACATTCGGAGATATACTTCAGTTCGAGTTTTAGTGATAGTTTAGTTTTATAGTGCATAAATCATTTTCATAAAATTGGTTTCATATTCATCTAGGCGATCCATAAAATTCATGCAAACTAGTTTTATGTCAATTAGTGAAATTATATAAGTGAATTAATCTTAGTTAAGTGAATTATAATTGTTAATTAGCGATTAAGTAATTGGCGAATCCCATTCATAGTCAAGTACATCTTATTCAAGTTTCATTCATTCATAAATTTCATGCATTTTACACTCAGAATAAAAGAAGTCTCATCTTCCTTAAACGTTGCGCTACAGTTTCCACCAAAGAAATTTATTCTCATTGATTTTGCACATAGAAGTGGTTGTTCACGCATAAATTATCTATTCCGAACAGAAAACCCTTCTACAACCTCACGAAAATACATTAGCATAATATCTTGTTTATCAAACTCAATTAATCTCTATCAGTTTACTGACCTATCTGATTATAACTTGAGAGACCATGGTGCAAAATCGTCATGACATTACCGCTTCGACAGTCGACACAGAGCATTGTTCTTCCGATATGAGTGTTCACCCACAAACAAAAAAACACACTATTACATTTTGCACAACAAACAAAATGTATAAACAACAGTATACGATAGTAAAACACTCTCAACAAATTTTCTTTTGTGATGGTAGGGAAACTAATGGTGTTATCATCTTTAGACTATTACTCATTAATCTGTTGTGGGTGGCTCTCGAAAAGTTATGAATTGCTTTTAAGTGTGTACATTTAATATTGAAGTTGGGTTCCTATGTACTTCCTGACGGCTCACGAGCAAGCTTAATGGCCCTCTAAAGGAGTTTTTTTGTACGTAAAAATGGAAGTGTAACTGGTAATCGAGAGAGATTTCAACATTTTTTATTTGTTTTTACAAGTGCGAAGGCCAATATGTATCTAATTTCCTTTCCGTCATTTCGCCCACATGTGTGTCATTCTGAATCGTTTCGTTTACACATTTTCATAACAACAGCTACACCTAAACTTTTATAAACGGATCTGCTGGTTCATATAATTGAATACTAACAAGAGATAATTCATGAAACCAGAAACACCTTGGTAGGTTTACATCTTTTGTGTTATTACAGCTTCCTATTGACATTACGCCCATATTTCCAGACTACTGTCCTTACTCGTCGAGGAAACCCACTCAATAAAAATCCCATTTGGACGGGCATTCACATCATTCAGGGAAGAAGATGGAAACGAAAACAAATCAAGTATTCAGAACAAAGAAGCAATCTTCTTGGAGTAAGAGCGAAATCCTATATTATAAAATTTAAAGTCTGTCGAACAAATTCATTGCTAACTACGATGATGAAACAATGAAAAAAGAGAAAAAGTAAAACTTGGTTGTATAATGCCCCGGAAAATTATTGATTTATGAGTTCCAATTCCAATTGTTCCAGAAATTAACTCTTCTCTTTTATGGATCATTTAGGCTAGCAAAGGAGTGAAATTTGAATTATATTGCAACACCAAACGCGTAAACAAAAGACTAAAAATGCATTATTTCCGGTATTGGTTTTTATTGTTGTAGAATTCATTACCACTTAACGACTCTGGCAATATAGAGCACTAAAAATCATGTTCTACGAAGGTTTCTAGCTGCAAAATAAAACCCAATGCTTCTGATGTCATTACTATGGAATTGAATGAGGCTCAAGTAATACTACAAAATATTACTACACGGTATTGCACAAGCAAGAATAATTTTCATTTGATCTCGGAACGTCTATGCGTATGATATAAATAGAGTAACCTACTTTACCTAATGTCATTCATTATTCATCATTATATAACAGCAACGGCAGTCAATATATTAACTCATTAGCGAATACGCCCATTACTGCTTCAGTTAAACTGATCAGAGACTAGGTTAGTAAAACGGGATGAGTAGATTCCCAATCCATGTGAACTAAATTAAATAATGCAACTATCATTACGGTACGTGAATTATATTAGTTTACATAACAGCGTGCCATTGTCGTTTTTATCAAGTACAATAGCAGTGAGTCTGAGATTTTGATGCTATCGGAATGATTAAAGCATCAGATTACTCGATGAATTATTAATAATTTTCTTTAAAACAGAGGCGATACAAAGAGCTATTTAATTACTTGTATAGCTCAATTAAAACTCTATCGCGTTCAATAATTAGTTACTCTGGTAACGCTAATCCTCATGATGTAAAATTGACACGAGGTATGACATGTTCCCATTACTTATCAAAACCAGCCAGTCCGTAGATCATACCGCTGTATTCATGAGATGTGTAAACATCACGATATAGATAGCAAAGTATATCTGGCGAATGATACAACAACACAACATTAGTTTGTATTTCTGAATTGTGCCTTACTGTTGCACGCCCTATGCCAAATCCCTAAGGATTTCATTTTTGTTTTGGTCTGCGTGATACAAAACGTTAAAAAACTGTAGATTTTATCAGTACAGCAAAACATTCACACTCGAATGATACAACAAGACAACATTAGTTTGTATTTCTGAATTGTGCCTTACTGTTGCACGCCCTATGCCAAATCCCTAAGGATTTCATTTTTGTTTTGGTCTGCGTGATACAAAACGTTGAAAAAAACTGTAGATTTTTATCAGTACAGCAAAACATTCACACAAATCTTACGCAGCCGACGCTCAGAGTTTTTGCAAATTGCGATCGTGGCGAAGCAGTGCAATATCAGTATACACATGTCATTAGTCTGTATATGTCTATTATAAACTGAATATCAAATCAATGAGCAAAATGAAGCTTCGTATTGCATTCAACTCCTACCATATTCCATTGTATTGGGAATTATATGGAGAATTTAAAACGTATTGCATTATGCGTTGCTGCGTGACGATGTGAGGATGAATTAATTTAAAAATGTAATTTCACTGTTCGCAATTATAGGTTGTCGGTCTTCTCCCGTGCTTAATACGGTAATGTTAGTATGTCAAAACTAATGTGAATTAAACTTTAAAAGAAAGAAATATCAACGATTGGCTAACCTCTTGGGGCTAAAGAAATTACTATCCTCTGCTGGATGCTTCTGTCACGAAACATGCAATTTCTAAAACTTTTCACAATAACAATACAGCAAGGAAAAACGTACAATTATGCTGTTGGTGTTTGTTGATGTTTCAAACTTGTAGGTCACCCACACGCACCAAAACTGACTTTTGAACCGTTAAATGGATAGAAACGGCTAACACCAGTTTTGATTCTCACAAATTACTAACAATAATCATACACACGGTTGAAGTTTTCAAGCATTTTTAAACACTCGACTACAACTGAACAATGTATGTATCGACAGTCCCATCGACGTTGTTAGACTAACCCTGTTTCTCACAGCGTGAAAGATTTTTGAGCACGCATAACCGTTTTGAATCGTCATACCATCCTCAAAATACATACAGGCAAATAGACAAATCCCGTTTTAACAAGGAACGATGACAGCCAAAAACTACGAGGTCGATGATGATGCACAACTTACAATCCCTAATTATGCAAGACAATTTTTATCTGCACTTTTTTGTACATTTCCACTGAACCCATTTTCTACCTCCTATCGAGTTTTACTCTAGAGTTCTAGTTAGGACTAGGTTATACCTGACAGAAAGAAATCAAAATTTTGTTTCTTTAAATACGCGGAGTAAAAGTGTTCATACGCATAACCGTGTTTTGAAGGTTTCGAGATTAAAACTCAACAAGTTAGTCCTTTCTGTCGTTTTCCATTTCAATCACTACGTGATTGTTCTAGTTTTCTCAACACGTTTGTGCAATTCTTATTAGTCAATCATTAAAAAACAATAATATACTTGTCTGTTGTCGTACCGACAACCTTTTTCTTACTAGTACAAGGATAACTTGGTTATGAATGTTGATAGCGCGTCGAGTAGGGCTTCTTCATCAACACGACAAATTTTGTCATCATATCAAACGTAAGACGATATTGGCGTATCAGGAGATGGTCTTCTTCCCTTTTCTGCTCTGATTGAAGTGGAAAAGTAACACGATAAAATATTCATACATGGGCTGATTTTATCAATTTAGGATTATTTTGTGTAACACTCCGTCAAATTGTGAGCTTCAGCTACTGATTTGACTTGCCAAGGTTTTCTTTACATGACAGTTTTATTCCACTGATAGACTAAAAAAATAGATTGACTAGAATGTATTTCCATAGTCTCAGCAAAAGGCAAGGCCTTGACGGAGTTTGTGGAAAATATGAATTCATTACAGAAACAATCTTTCGCAAGAAAAACACTGAAACACGGAAAGCAATGTAAGCAAATAAAGTAAAAACACAAATAATTCTCTGAAATGATATATGACACTGGAAATCTCTCACTATTCTTGAAGTTTAGCACATGATGTGTCAAGTGTCAATTATTACTTTGGTTTGAAGTGACACAAAAACAAGAGCCAGCCTTAGTCTTTTCAAGACAGGGAAGGGCTGAGCTGTGAGTAATTACATAAACTGGTATTATTCCGTATGTTATGTTTTTCACTTGGTGTCAGTAGTGTCATGTCACCATAGGTCTAACTTTTTGCAAAATGAGAAATGACAATATTTATGTGTTGTGTACAAAAACAGCTCCCATGCAATAAATGCCATTTTAAGCTTTGCTAAACTGTATCAAGTACATTACAACATTTTTAAATGTCATATGACATTTATAAATGTGCTCACAGAGCACATTTATAAATGTAAAATGACATTTATAAATGTTATGACTTTAGACTGTACATGAACTGTCAATGCCGTTTTTAGCAATTCTAGATTAGAGTTGACAACAAATAAGAAAGTGGATCAGGTCATAATCACAGTTCCACAATCAAACAGATGTGTATGTGTTCTGGTGCCTAAACAATTCCTAAAATAAAGACTACGTCTACATTCCTTCTTATCATGCGCTTTGCACGTGCCAGATANTTATCATGCGCTTTGCACGTGCCAGATAGTGACACTTTCCTTTGCAGACTCCACCGAAATGAAAACCTAATTCCTTACTTGTTTTTCTTCTGATTGTGCAGTCCTCTACTTTCCATGCATGAATTTTTCGCGAATTATAATATGAACCCCTATATTTTTTTTTTTGCTTTCTTGGATTTCTTTTCATCTCTCTGATCTTTTGATGACTGATAGGAAATAGGATCATGGCATATTATTGTGATGATATTATTAGCCTCACTCGCAATATTTTGGCGCTAGTTACAACCATAGTCTTCTTGGAGAGCATACTAAACGCATTTTTTACTCATGCCTTTCGCGAAATACTCCGTATAATGCTCTCGCCTGCCTAACCCATTGGAAAGATCTAAAGAAAGCTTTTGATGTGAGTGTGATAATATATTTTAAGTCATGTATTACCAGTGGTAACCAATACATAACTTAAGAATATTGTATTTTATATGTAGGAAGTTCATGCTGATCCATCATGAACTCCAACCATATGCTTTACCCTGTTCTTTTTTTATGTATCTTGCCTCAAACAAAATTTAACATTTTTTGAAGTACATTTTCACTTACACTCGCATTTCAACCAGGTTTCAATGAAACACATTCAACTATTCTAACACCAACTACAAGTCTTGAGCCAAGAAAAAAAAATGAACACGCACCAGCCTTGTGCTCGGAAGAAGAAGTTTTCCATTTTTCAACTTGTCTGTTATATTACTGTCGTTCTTA
>JAAXOA010002197.1:0-13764 GCA_036561885.1 Salina celebensis | reverse complement strand
TCTTTGTTTGCGAAGATATGCCTGAAAATAGTTAAAAACCTAGATAAGTGGATCTTAACTCTAAATGTAACAGAAAGGTTTGCTAAAAGTGGTACCTTGTTAGTTTGTTATCTGATGAAACTCTTGTTATGGTCCCGCATGGATACATCATTTCTGTATAACCGGATGGCATGGTCGTGTCAGCTTCGTCATCGCTTAGATTTACTTCTTTGGGTGATTCACTAGCACTCCTATTAGTTACCGATATATCACTGGTGCTTTCATTCCGACTTGGAGATCCGGCCAGTGTGGAACTTTCATTTAAAGAAGACGACAAGCGAGAACCCTTACTCAAGGAATTCTCCTTGTTGGTTTCATCCGCTTCCAGTGAGGACTCTGCAAACTTTACTCGTCTTGGTGCAACGGCAGATTTTGCTGCATTAGGAATACATCTCATCGGAGGTCGTTTCAAAGAAGCTAACCGTTGCGGGAGCGATTTTTTCTGAGCTTGCTGCTTTTTAAGTTCTTCGTTTTCTTTCTCTAAAGCTTTCACTTTCTCTTCTAGTCGCTTTTGCTGTTCTGTACACCTATTAATCCGTTTGTTAAGTTGCAACTTCGTGTCTTTCAGTTGGTCACTTAATTGCTTGATCTTTTCTTCATATTCCTCCTTGGAAAACTTAATTTTTGTTACAATCCGAGCGCAAAGATTGTAAATTCTTTCGGTCTAGATCTATCCGTCGTTTCTCCGCTTTCAATTTGTTATCCTCGATAGTTTTCATTCTCTTGAATTCTTCTTTTTCCTTGATTAGTTCTTTTTCTCTGAGTTCCAAGGATTTCATTTTTTCCAGGAGATTTTCCAGGTACGTTGCCACTGCAGAATCTACAGATGTTTCACTTTGGTTGTCAGGTTCCTCTTCTGGTATTTTCTTTTCTACAGTTTCTACTACAAGTTCCTCTCCTCTGTCATGGTTACCGTCAGGTTCAACTTGTTCTTGTTCATCACTCTCTACCGCACCACCCTCTTCACTTTCTTCCTCTTCTGAGTCGTCGTTATCGTAACTTCCCTCGTCCTCTCGTTCATATACCTCTTCTTCCGTTCCACCAAACGTCACAACTTTTTTCCTTAACTCATCCTGACCGCCATGTTTTTGCAGTACCATCGCCAGCAGCGCAGCCCGCCTCTCCCCCAACAACTCACTCCTATCAAGCCGACTGTCGTTTAAAATACTGGATTCCTCCCAACACTCACTATCCTCCAGGTTAACAGATTCTTCGTCTTCCACACCATGTTGATCATCTTCTTCTTCATTCACATCCACCTCATTTCCATGCTCATCCTCCTCCTCTTCTTCAAGATCCTCCTCATCTTCCTCCAAAATCGACTCTTCTGGAAGCGATTGTTGAGTATTATTCAAATCCAACTCACATTTAAGAAAGTTCTGAACAAAACTTGCTTTGGAGCAAAAACTGTCATTGTTTGTACAACTCTCCAAAGCTTCGAAAATCTTCAGCTCGGCACTTGTTCGTTTCGCCATTTCCACAAAGTTTGCTAACAAAACTTCCAAAAACAATTAAAGCCTTGTTTTAATTGCTAAAATTAATCTTTTTTTGTAGTTTCCAACATTTTACATGGCAAGCTCAAAACATTTTTTACATGTAAACAAAACTGTCAAGTGCATTGTTTACCGCAACAAGTTTCTTTTCCGCCATTCACTTCACGTTTTCTATGCTTCACGGAGTTCCCCTATGATGCTTTGTTGCAAACAAACATGTATGACTCGACTCGAAACTCGAAGCTTTGGAAATTCCACAAACACCTCATCATTGTTGGCTTTCGTCAATTGTTTTTAAAAGCATATTTTTTTATTTCTCCATTTTTTGTCCAAAATACAAACTTACAAGTTGCATAATACTTCATTGTTTTCTTTTACCCCGTTTTCCTGTCCAGCATCCATAATTTCCGGTTTAATTGGATTCTGTGAATAAAACAAGCAAAAAGTTACGTAGTTTATCATCCAAATTAGTACTACCAGGGGTTCCTAACTGTGCTGCACTTGGTCTTTTCAGAATGTCCCCATGGCAAAATGAATATTCATGAATATTTCTGGAAACAGCCACTGATTCATTTTGGAAGTGTGACAAATGCGGAGTAAGAACTTCGTGCTTTGCGCTGTACCTCACATATTTGCATACAATCGTTAAATAGTTGAATTTTCTTTCGATTAGTCACACATCCCACGCGCATGGTTACTGCTACTGGTGCTGGTGCTATTTAGGAAGTTTGGGTATTTGCAATTTCAAATTACTTCACTTGGGTTTTAAATGTTATGCTGTGTTTAAAAAAATAATAAGCAACATAAAACATGAAAATTAATGATTTTTTATTGTAAATGAAACCAAAAGTATAAGGTGCACTCACTAAAAATACAAAAAGGAAAAACAACAAACTCAACTTTTGAATACTTTCAGAATGAAAAGAAAGAGAAAAAAATGGCAAAATAAAATACAGCTTTAATACAAAAACATTGTCATCATATTTTTTTATGTCAGTCATAAGTAGAAACACTTAAATAATTATTAGTCGTTTACAAACTACATAAACTTAGGGGTAATCTAAGAAACTGTCACAACAACTTAAGAAAAATCAGTTAAAAACTAAAACTCACGTAAATAATAAATAAAAAATTTAAATATTATTAGTCGTTTACAAACTACATAAACTTAGGGGTAATCTAAGAAACTGTCACAACAACTTAAGAAAAATCAGTTAAAAACTAAAACTCACGTAAATAATAAATAAAAAAATGGGTTTAATTTAAAAATAAGCTACAAAATTACACATTTAGATTTAGTTCCACTACAACATCCAGTTCTTTTCGGTGTCAAATGACAATCACATTTACATTTCCCAAGGACTCTTGTCGATGACGGGTTTTTGCGGAATGCCAGCCTTCGAAATGACACCTTTCTGGACAGTTTGTCGTCAGCACAATGGCCACAAACTGAATGATTTTTTACCCAACAAACCGGAAACTTTTCTTTTGTTGGGGGCTCTTCGTTAATTATTTTCTCGGCTAATTTCTCACTAGCTTTCGTCTTCTCAAGGTCACTTGTATTGATGGCAATTAAACTGAGATTGCTGCCAGCCAAATTTCTGTTAGTACTAAGGGTATTACAGTTATTTGAAATAGTTAAATTGAGCATGAGCCTGGTTTGGTGACATTCTTCCAGATCATTTGGCTTGTCTCCTTGGCAACAGCACTGCCCACAAAGAGTTCTACGCTTGTCTCGCTTTCCTCGCGGAGCTGAAACAAATTCGGAAAGATTTGAAATTTGTGTTGGATCTGAGCCCAGCTCTGTCACCGAAGGTCTTTCAAGCAAGGAAAAATCGGCGTTTGCTAAGGGCACTAGGATAGAACCCTTACAGGGCCGGCAGTAGCGGTCTGACTTGCGTTTTGAAAATGGTGAACCCACAACCAAGCGTGCTCTCATGCGGGATATCCCCCCGACACCGAAATATTTTGAATGGAAAGCAGCCACTATTTCCAGGTGTTTCCAAACAATTACCTTTGACTTCACTGGAAGATATACAACTGCTCGGATCCTCGCTAGTTTCAAGTTTTATATTTAATCCAACCGGCTATAACAAAAAAACAATCCAGTCAAAGAAAATTTCTATATAAGGGGCAATATGAGACACAAAACTTTTTTTTACCTTGTGATCTCCCATACACACGTTGCTCCCTATAACATTGTAGTCAATTGGAAAATCCTGTCGGTACCATTAAAGGTTATCAGTTTCAGATAAGATTTCCAGGTTTTAAAATATATTTATTAGGTATTGACGAGAAGACACACCTTAGCAAATAGATCTTTAGCAGATGGACTAAATAAAACACGATCGCACCATGAGGGCAGCCTTGTCCTCATATATTTGTTTGGAAAGTTCTCGTCCTCCTCGAAGGGATAAGTTGGGTGGAAGTTCAGATCATGTTCCAGCAGCGATTCGGAAAACTTTTTCGACTCAAAATCATATTCCTTAAGCTAGACCAAACAGAATATTTTGTTGCTTACATAAAATCACAAGAAATCTTGGATTTACTTTTCCATTTACGCAAAAATTCATACCCATTCATAGTCGTTTTTGAACCGTTGTTCTTGCTCCGGACACTGGAATTTCTTGGTCCCATAGACTAGCAAACTTTCCTCGCAAAACTTGCCAACTGGTTCTCCAAAGTCCTTCTTCAAAATCTCCATAACCCCGTTTGCATTCACCCTGAAGTTAAAATCCCCAAAAATGAAGAGCGGAGCAGACTCCAATTTGTCGCCTTGGATCCTCTCCAACGTATACTTTAACGTTTTCTCTCTATGTTGAGCAAACTGAGAGGGGAATGCACTAGCAGCAATGAGATTACAAGAGTCATGGAATAAATGAACGTTAACAAGGTCCACAGTGGTTCCCCCAAAGCGCCATCTTGTCCTTATGAAACCTTTCCGTGACCATTTGCACTACAAGAAACAAATCATTTTCATATCAATACAAAAGTTGCCTTGACCTTACACAAAAAACATTACATCATACATCTTTAAAGCACATCATAAACCTTTTTTTCATTGTCTGCCTCGCCATCTTACAAGTTTTTATATATTTTTATCTTCAGATGGACTACATCTTTTTATAGTATCAGATTCCAGCAGGTTTTTTATTTTATTTTATACATACATACAAAACACTTGTTCCTTGTTTGCTTCTGCTGTGGTTCGGAAAAAACTTCCAGTTTTTCTATTTGCGTCAATCGTCTGTTTATCAACACCTTGTTCGCTCAGAAACCGCAGCAGAAAAAAATATGTTTTAGATTTTCTTTTACTAATGCAAAAATTATTGTAAATAATATTTTTTTTGCAGAGTAGCTTGTGTGCGGTAGCTCTTCAGACCAGTCACGAACAATGCGTAACCACAAAGAGCGTCATCAGCGTGAAAAAAAACTGCAAAAAATCTACTGCATATAAAATATTTCAGACATTTTTATAATCGAAGTATCCAGAATAAAAAATCTAATTAGATTATGAGAAAAACAAACTTGTTTTTGATGGCAAAACTTGACATTGTCTTAGGTTTAATGCATTTTAAAAAATCACACATTTTTCTGGATAATCATGACGGAAACTTACATTTGGATAGAAATTCTGTGGAAACTTTTCCTTCTGCTTTCGTCCATTTTGCTGGAGATCATAACCCATGTGAATATTAGGATGCAGCTTGGTAGACGCTGGGGTCAAAGCGCAGTCCACCTCGTGAAATTTTGCCTCTATAAATATAAACCAGAAATACTAATTTTAACGAGTTTTATTTTACCCAAATGTGGTTTTATCTTTATCGATTTTTATAGTTAAAACTTCCGTATCAAAAACTGGTTAAAAACTTAATTCATTTTTTACTTTTAAAGCTGTCATTCATTTAACAAATCTAATACATTTTCGGCCTATGCGACCAGTTTGTTTGAAACCTGCCTTGTCATAGAATAAAACATTTGTGTTTAATCAACTGTGCTGTAAAAAAAGCTGTTCTTTTTTTAATTAGCATTAACCTCTTCAAAAAAGAATCTCATGCGTCATCACCGTCAAATTGTGTTTGATCTAGTACAAGAGATAAAATATGTGACAATTAACAAACAACCTAGACAGAAACATGATTTTCATATGAAACCTTTTATGTTTGTCTGTCCATTGCGCAAAAAAAAGTCTCAACAGCTTTTTTATATACAATACAGCGATGATTCTTTCAGCTACATATTTCTTTTCCAGATGGACATCAATATCCAATTATGTCACACTTGTCCCTCTTGATGACACTAATACCATTCCAGAGACAAATTGCGAAGGCTTTGAAACAGGTTATTAATAAAATAAATTATTTTTTTGTTTGAACCCTACATAAAAACTAATAGCTTGGAATATGATATGCAGCAATGGTCAAACCTGCCATACCACTTGTTTGACAAAACAATACATCAAGATTTTATTGCCTTGTGGTGTCTCCATCAATATGAAGACGTCCGTCTACAAGTCCATCAAGACACTGATTGTTTCGTATAAATCAATAGAGAAAATATTGCGCTCCTTGGAAGGCTAGGGTGGTCCATGATCTTTAAATATATAATCTCACCAGTTAACTTTTTTTTCATTTACCTTGAAAATCCCAAATGTGAACGGGCTGCCGGTGGGACTCATGGACAAAGTAGATACTTGACAAGGCCTGCAAATCAATTAAATATAATAGATAACAAGCGAAAAACTTGCAAAGGTTTTTTTCTATTGAATCTTGTTTCAAGCTTATTATTAACTTTTTTTTGTGTAAGTATTCAAGTTTTATTTGTACCTACAGTAAACTGATCTTCCAAGTTGGACGCAGAGTCTACAAATCCCTCGGCCACTCGGAAATTGAGCTGTTCCATTTTCTCAACAAGTTGCCTGCAAAAAAATATACCAACAATAAAAATCCTCATTACACACCACAAGAACGTCTTTAATGTCTTAAAATGACGCACGCAAATCAGTGATTTATTGATATATTAACGATTTTTTTTACTAGATGCTCTTTTCCCTACGGGCCACCTCCACAACAGAGATTTTTGACTACATTAAAATTCAAAAAAGAGGTAAAATTTCATGATGCATTTTTTTTTGTTGACGAGGAGACATTTAGTCACGAAAAATCCACCCAAAAGCTGTTTCAGTGACGTTATTTAGAAAACCAGTCCTTGACTGTTTAACCTGGGCAAAATATTTTACATACGCCAGGCAACGAACCGAACAAAAATGCACATAAAATTTATTCAACATTGATTATTACCATGATAATCAAAAATCCATGGGGCAAACAGAGACAGTATTGCAAGAAAAAAAGAAACTTCCCGAAAAACTTTTCCATGTTTCCAAAAAGGTCATAATCTTTGTCTCGTGCATAATAGAATACATACATCAGGTATTGTGTGGAAGGTCAGGATTTCATACTGAAACACAAGTTTCGACATAATAAAAATGGCTGTCTACGTCATTCAGACTTATGGAGACTTTTTTTCTTGAAATGTTACTGAAAAAGAAGATCAAGCTTGATAAGAACTTGTCTTTCCTGTTGAAGAAGCTCTGCGTGTAAGCGTAGTATAGTTTTTTTATACTCTTCACTGATTTACCTTTTTTTTATATATTCATGCGGGAGGAATGACGCATTTCATGAAACACGTTTTTAATGAGTAATTGCACTTTGACTTGATCTCAAAGGGAAAATAGTACGTAAACACTATTCCTGACATGTTGTTATAATACTCTCTTGATAAGATGTACAAAGCACATGTTTCAAACAAAAAAAACTGTTCAGCCTTGCTTTTTCAGCGGGGATAATATTATCATGGAACTGGTAGAGAGAGTACACAAGAGGTCAACGTTTTTTGGATGGGTAGCCTAGAAAAATCCATTAAATAGTGAACCCGGTACGTAAACAATAATTAGCGAATAAAAAAAGATGATAAAAGAAAACAATAAAAGAGTTTTTTACATTAAATCTACGAGTAAAATAGCAATATGTGCATAAGATATACATTACTCTATTTATTATATTCTTCCAATGATTCATGAAATGGTTAATTTTTCGTTCATTGAGAAAAATAAAGTTCAAGATTCATATATACAGTACAGTCTTTTTTTTTTGTGTTGCAGTATGCCCCAAAAAGTTACCAAAGCTTGGTATGATTTGCATAGTAATTTGTATGGAAAATTGTATGTGTTGCATTAAAACTATTTTGGCATGCTGTCGTTTTTTTGTTAGTGCTTATTACACACTTGTATTGTTCGCTGATGACGCAGATGATGCACTAGTTGACTAAAATTAACAAAATTGATGACTCGTTGTTAATTGATGTCTAGAGCCAACTGTGATTTACTTGGGGCAAACAACAGCCCAAACAGACTTGACTAAACTGGCTGAATATTATAGTTGAAGCTGTACTCAAGGATTTTCTGATGAGGTGCTCACTTATAGGTTTCAATAGAAAACAACAAAAAAATCTGCCGACTTCTTAACGATTATCGATATGGGTTGGGTATTGACATTGACAAAATACAATGAAAAATCCAATGATCCCATAGCCTTGACTGTCTCTTTCAGCTGACAGTCGCTGGTCATTTGTGTTTCTCTATTAAACCTGAATGGTTCATCCAGATTAAAAGAAGTATGCGTACATAAAAAGGATGCAGTTATCAAATTATTAAGAACATTTAGAAAATTCTTTCTGGTATTCTCGCTTCCATCACGTTCCCCACTTTAATCTGTTTTTATCGTGAACTCTTATATTAAAAGTATAATTTTAACCGCTATTTCCTTTTCAATGTGCGTCATTCCAATAATAATCGCATTTTGTAAGTCGCATAACTGTTCTGTTACACAGTTAGCTTGCAGACTACTACGTGCCCAGAAGACGATGACTACCAAAAAATATCTTTTATACGACGACTTATGTACAACTAATCATAAGGAATAAAAACTATCTTTTCTAGCGTCAATACATTTTTTATCTTGTTTAATCTCAGGTGCGCAAGCAGACTGTCAATGGCGTTTGGGGGCATTGTGACAAAACAAAGGAGCTTTATTGTCCTGACACCCTAAAAAAATTTCATTACCACTTTCACCACCTGACCTAATTGAGTAACCGGATGTACTGATTCTATGTCCCGGTGTGGGTCTTCGTGACAAATTGGTATGCGGCCTAACGGTACTGCCAAGATGATTATCATTTTTGTTTTCTTGTGGCTTCTTCTTCGGCCATTGAATTTATTTTGCTGATGTCATCAATGTTTATCGGTCAAACTGTTTAATAAGCCAATTTCACAGGCAACATGAAAAGTTACGGGATGGATTGTAATTTTTGTTGTTCTGCATGTAACAAGCCCAAGGGACCGTTCATTTGAGGTAGGCATGGTAACGCGTGCGTCACGTAACATGTTACATTTTTAACCAAAAATCTTGTTTTTGCAATGGCGACACGGTGCAAAAACAGTAATATGAACCCTTTCAACTTCCAATATTTTAATATTTTTCCCAGGGGAGTTAGAAAATGGGATTTTTTGATGACCAATGTCTGGGATAATTTTATGAGTTTACCTGTAAAATTCAGTGATGGTTGCAGTTAGCGTCCTCATAACCTTTTCCGCCTGTTTCTTGAAAGTGAATGGCAACAAATTCCGGGTCTCTTGACCTGACAACCTAGAACATAATAGAATTTTAATGAATACTATTACCATTCATTTTGAAAATATATGTTGCAACATACGCCCTTGATATAGAAAAACAAAATACAAATATTATTATATACAGTCATAGTATAGTCATCTTACCGAACAAAACTGCTGCAGCCAAACTGGTAGCCCATGCTCAATCTTGAAAAACAAAGAAGAACTGTCATTAAAGAATGATTCTCGAAGAGTAACACAAAAACACACTCTAGAACATTCAATGGTCACTTACATTATCGAAGATAGAGCCAACATTGGCTGTCACTAAATACATCCGTACCATTTTAAAAACGTATTTAAAAAAATGTTTACTACGCACTTGAAAAAAACTATTTCACGTCAATACACTTCCGGAATTTCCTTGATAATTTGAATAGACACTATCACCATACTTAAATTTTTTGTTATTTTCGTCTGGTATTTTGCATAAACAGATTTTATGATCTGTTTTTTTCAGTGACAGATTTTGAGGAAAAAACACTGAAGCACAGATGATAAGACCACCCTTGATAAACTGTTGAGTATATCCTCTATGGTTTTTATATACCTTCCTTGTTCTAACGGAAACTGCCGAGTTGCTTCTGAACCACGGCTGCCTTTCTCATTTATATAAAACTTTGTTTTCCAAGCTTCCATCCGGGCTTAGTTCTCTTTGTGTGGTAAAAATTTGCACGAAAGACACGCTTTGCAAGCACTTCGCTAAAAATTGCAAGCCTCTTTGGTATCAATACTTCCGTTTCTACTGGACGTACGCAATTTCCATGGAAGTTAACGCTAATGCTTTTGCTCCAGTTCCTGCATCCATGTATGTAAGTACTTTTTTAAGAGAAATATGGCTTTATGTCGGTTTTCCCATTTGTAAATAGACAAGCGTCAAGTTAGGATTAACTTTGATCCATCAGTCATCATGATTGTTCCTATGAGACAAAAATATATTAATGGTCAGACTACAAGCGAGTAGAGCGACCTCATGATCTATTTTTTTTATTGTTTGTCAACCAGCCCATCACTCTCTCTTGTTTATTTTACCAACATTAAACTATATTCAGTCATTTTTTTTGTTTTCGTTCAGTGTAAACGAGGAAAAAATGTGTGTAAAAATAGAATTGAAACGGATTCAGGTAAACATACTGTCATATTAATGTGCGCGTCTTCACTAAATTTTTCTTACAAGGTAATCAACAGAGAAAAAAACGCACCAACAAAAAAATTAAAAACAAGGAGAACAGCAGTTATAGCAAATTAGTAAATTATTACTACGAACAGTAAGGACTTCTTGTACAAAAAAACACCCCTGTAGAGTGAAGACAGACAGAAACATGGTAAGTATCTGTATAAAAAACGAGAAGCTGTCTAACTGTCTATTGATTTTTTTTGTTTATGTAAGTAAAAAGCATTGTAAAAAACGTTCTACATTGATAAGATGCCTATTGCTCTGGGTAACACAACAAATATGCCTACTTTTATCCAAAAGGAAATTGTATCACTAGTTAAAAGTATTTATTATGCTTATAGCATTAGTCCATGTATTATTTTCGCCCATGTGTCATTTTGTAGGCTGCAAATCATAAGATTACAAACAAATCTTGCTTACTTCCGTTTCCGGTTTTCCATGTCCATTCACATACAATTTTCGGTTGCAATTTTGTATCTTTATTTGCATAATATATTTCAAATTTGAGGTGACGTTGTATGAAAAAGACCTCGACCTTTTCTCGACTATGTTTCAGTTAGCGAAATCTTTTTTTATTATTTATTATCCACCTCGAAAATAGATTGTGTAAACACCCAACAAAGATTCTTTACGTCAGTACCTCTTCAGTAACAATTATTAAGAAAAACATTTTTTCATCATTGCAATGTTCAAGTCGAAGGTTACAACTGCCACGAGTCTTGTTGGCACTGCACAATAACCTTAGAGAGCTGTACACTATTGTGTCATCTTTTTTTAACTACCCAATATCAACCCTGGGGCAAGATGAACTCTCTTAAGAACTCTTTCAATCTACAACAAAAACCTCCATAAAAAACTATAAACGATTTTACGTTACTGTAATCACAAAACTTTTCGCGTTAATACACTTCCTTACTACTTTTAGTCAAGGAAAAAAGTAATATTTTTTTAGCAAGTCAAACAAAAATTGTGTCTAACTTCTGCACAGATCTTGTATTCAAAACCGAAATCAATACTGACTATTTTTTTTTCTTGCACACACATTTGCATAATGAGAGTACTCTGTACTTTTAATTAGTTCCTAAATACAGCACTAAATTATTTATTTGTTTCTTACAAGAATCCTGAGGTAAAAAAGTGTGGAGCAGAGTTCTACTTCATTCTTCTGCGGACGAAACTCAACTGAGATATCAATTGGAGTGCCAGTGCTACTCTTTTTTTGTGGTGTCTGCAAAAACTGCTATATTGCTGCCACGTGCATAAGCATAACTACTACTTACAGCCATGTAATACAAGAGCTCTCGGGTATGAGAAAAAAAAGTGCTCTTATAATTTAACTGTGGTTTTTTACTGTGTAAACAAAACCATAATAGTTTAGATGAGCAGCAGCCGAAATGTAGAATGGAAGAAGAAACAAAAATGAAAGTGAGAATAATTTCCAGGGATGGTTTTAACAGGAAAGGTGTCGCGACAGACAGATGCGAAAAAAAATTGTTTTAGTGGCATATGGTATGAAAAATATATCTGGAATTGGTAGTAAAACGGATTTCTATGAAAGCTGAAAATGGGCTTTTAACAAGGGGAAATGGATCTCCTTAATAAGGTTACTAGACAGACAGTTTTTTGGCAGAAAAAGAATTGAAATGATGATTAAAATGAAAAAAGATGTGTCAGTTGAAAAACTGACGAAAAATTAATATAATGAGGGTTTGCTGGACAAAACATAAAAAAAAGAATTTTTTCTTGGTGGCGGCATGACAGCGAGATTTTGAGAAATTGGGTGATACCAGATAGTTTTTTACGTAATTTAACATGAAGCTCATTTTGTTGCTTCTATATTTGGGCGTTTTCCTTTAAAGGAGAGATGCTTTTTACGAAGAATTTGACAAGATGCTGACAGGAAAAGTGATAGATAATCTTCTTTTACAAGAATCTTACCAAGTTTACAAGATAAAACTGTCACTTCGTAAGATTTTTTGTCTCCGTATCAATTTACCCCGAAACTGCTAATAATGCAAACATGACAGTTTGTATAGTTTTTTTCAACAACATTTTTTTTTTATTGTCTATCAACAATATTATGTTTCTTAAACAATCCATTCCTGTTGCATAAAACTCATGTAAATTTATTGTATTAATTGAATTACACAACAAACAGCTTAGTTTTCATATCGTTTTTAAATGCACTACTGTTTTTTCTTTGTTCTAGGTTGACTCATTTTGTTATTTATATTCTTTTTCGGTTAAGTCACAATGCAAATCTAGTTAGCTATTGATCATTGATGGTTTACTTAGTTGCAGATTTTGTTTATAGTTCTAATTATTGTAATTTTTAAATAGTACACAGTACACACGATAAATTCTCCATGCAAGTATAATTTTTTTGTTCCATGCATTTACAAATATAGATTAATATTGTTATTTAGACCACTACATTTTTTCTTTCCCTTTTTCCCAAAAAGCTTTTAAAATTCAAAGAGTTTTACCCGACATTTTTTTTGACAAAAAAACCTTGATGAAAAGATAGTTAACTCTTTTTTCAAGTATCACTGACGATGGTATTAAAAAGTGATTGATTTTTGGTTGTAGATTCTCATTCTAAAAATATTTCTAGATTTTAATATTTTTCCCCAAGTTTTATAGAAAGTTTACCATTTTACTTATCATTTCTTTAAATTCTTGTGTAGTTTATCATCACAATAAAAGCAAGTTTTTAACTCGAGATGTGTATATATTTTTTGGTAAATTATTGTTCAAAAAACTCAAGTTTTCAGTGAATAGTTCGTTAAAATATTGCGATATGAGAAACAACAGTCCGTTTTGAGCTTATTTTGCACAATAGACAAAAAAGTATTGAAAAAATGGCTTGAAATGTGAATAGCCAAAATTTGGCTGCTTATTTTTGACTTTTCATTTCCAAGTCATTTAAAACAGAATGGAATGCTTTCTCCGGCTCCCAAAGCTAAACAAACAAGATCTAACTTAAAATGCTGTATTGATTGATTAAGCCCAGCATGTGATTTTTAAAATTGATTGTACTCCATAAAAAATAATGATTTTTATAATTATCTTTTCATTCGCAGAAATTTGACTAGCTAGCTAGTAGTTTCAAATAGCACTTTTTTCCCAACCAAGTTTTCTTGAGTACAAAACTTTAAGGAACTCGACCAGATTTCTTCTTAGATTTCCTGCAAAATAAACACGCAGCCATGATAAGATTGATAACTTAGCAACAAAACTGGTTTCTTTGGCTAATCAGTTCTAATCACAAATTACATGATAAATATAGGGTTTGTTAATGTCTTTACATAATTTCAATGTTT
>JAAXOA010002196.1:0-13766 GCA_036561885.1 Salina celebensis | reverse complement strand
CGTCACAAATCACAAAGTATGTCTGGGTAGATAATATTATATTTGAATGATACTGGTTCTATTCATTTTAATCATTTCAAGCACATGGATACATTGAACAGTTGTTGAACGCTCATGCAACATGTAATGTCTTTCTTTGAATATTGCATGAATTTCATCTGCACTACAGGGTTTGTACTTTGATTCTTGACTGCTAACCTGAGTACTTGAAATTAGCCAATAGTACTGCAAAAAACTGATGAATATATTGCGTTACGTGCCCTGTGGCCTGTCCGTGTTGTGCCGCTTTTATGTTGCGCATAGTGAGTTTAGCTCATGAATATGTTCTTGGCTATACCTTGCCTTTAAAAGTCCTGCTATACACAACAATAATTATCTTTATTTACGGTCGCCACTTCCTGTACTTTTTTTGCATTCATAAAGAAATTTCATGAAGGTGTTGCGTGCAAAAATTGTTTGTTCTTTTATAATTCATGCTAGAAAAAACTTGAGTTTAAAGGCTAGGTTTATGTTAGCCGGTGGATGCGGATGTTTTTGGATGATTTTGTGTGGCACAATTTGAATGGAGCTAATAGTTTTGCTGGAATCTTTGGTTATATAGTATACATATAAAGTTAAAAACTGTCAATAATTAGACGAGAGAAATTGTTGCCTTCAACATTGTATTAGGTATATAGTATATATTATACTCTATAGCCTACAGTTAACCAATGATAGTATATCATTGGTTAACTAATACCAATGCTGCATAATCTGATTGATTTTGATATGATCATTTTTCAAGGTTCACACATGTGAGGTTTGTTTTTATAATATGGTCCACTAATTGCGCAACACAAACTTACGCAACACGTATTTTGTGGTTCAGTCAATAATCAGAAACTTGAACCTTATTCTGGGTTTAAGAAAGTGATTGGGAGCCATAAATGATTTGTTTTGATAAAAGTTTATGCACATTAATCTTAATCTGAAAGCAGAGTACAATTTCATTATTGGCTCTGACATTTGCAGTCAGCTCAAACCTAAAAGAAAGGTTTCCGAAAATATGAATCAATCTCCGCTCATTCGTGTATGCTTCTATTTGCTCATTGAATGAATTAGCCAAAACCTCCGTCTTTAAAAATTCCAACTAGATAACATACTCCAAAATGGGCAAAACATTGTGCAGCGTTGGCATTCAGGAATATAGTTGCTGTAATCTGGTATTTAAATGACCGACGCTTTGACAATATGAGGTTGATTGAAACATAGCATAGTTTGCAATGAAAAAAATTTGTCTTCTGAACTGTGGGCATAACCGAATAAAAATCTCGTTCTTATACTTTTTGTTCTTTCATACGTGACGTAGACTCCAATCACAGCTAAAACTGGATGAATGCTAAATGTAGTCGGAAACTGAAGGGGGTGCGTAAGAAAGAATGAACCCAGGAACGATCTTCAATTTGATGCTAAAGGCGACGGTTTCGACAAACCAATTTCTTCGTGTGGGACGTTGGGACATTAATGTACATTAATGAAATATTTACGACAACAATAAAGGGAAAACATCGGAAACAACGCATAGCCGAGCGACACCTCCCAGCAATTCTTTTTGGATGACATACTAGGAAGGGGCACTTTTCATATTGAGTCCAACTAGGTTTAGCAAGCTTGTGTGAAAATATCAATCAACCAGCGTGCGATTTGCGTACCAAAAATTTCCTACTTCAAAGACTCTCACTTGCCATCCAACGTGGAATTGCTGCTAGCATCAAGGGCACTTCACCAACACAACAATCAATGGACGAGATCTTTAATTTGTGACAATTACTTGCTTTTTTATGTTCCTATTCCTATTCCAAATCGGCTTTTGTGTGAAGGTTAAGCAAAAGCCAAAGAGTTTAACACTTTGAAAAGCCATCTGCTCTATTGGTATTGACTCACGTAATGTATTTTAAAACTCATACAGCCGAGGAAATCACTGCCCCGTCAGGCTTTTGGAAAGACATTTGGTGGGCGAATGTATTAATCCTAGGTACATGTGCACTACTCATGGGATTTCTTTTGAATGTTTTCATAAATTTCATATCTTCCTTGATACGGAGAGAATCTGGTTCTGGCTTGACGGGTGCCAGTGAGACGGAAATGGCAGTAGGCTTTATGCCCCACACGCAAACCAATACTATTCCAATGTCTCGGCACCTCAGCAGCTCTCCAGTGGACTTGAGACCTCCAATCAGCAGAAGGGAAGGAAGAGGTGCAACTAACCAAGATCAAATTTATGATTTGCGAGATCCTGATTACGGTTTACAAAACTACTCACGATCACAAAATCTGAGGGAGACTCGTCCAAGAATGCAGTCTACAGTTAATGATAGCTTTTTGACATCAATGATTAGAAATCGTACGCATTCAAGTCCAGTACTTGTCCCGCCACCGTTTCCTAGAAAGCATGATACGCCACGTAGTAGTCGTGGGAGTACTTTGGACAACGATGAAATTCCCAACTTGTTTGTGAACCCTGGAAATAATCGCAACCAGGATGATTTTGTCAATAATGGATGGTCTTCGCAGAGGCCAAAGTGCAATAGGACAGGGACTGATTACCGCCAACCGAAATCCCAAGAAAGAACCTCCAGTAACTTTGATGCAACTCGCTCAACGCGATCCCCTGGATTGGTTTCTGGAGCAATAACTCGTCAATTTGTCGATGATAATGCATGGTTGTCGTGTGCGAAATCCGACTGTGTCTGCTCCACAAATCTTTACGATGAGGAAATGTCCAAGATGATCAACAAAGCTGAGATTGACCCCAACGCTGAGTGTATTCACGTTGAAGAATATTTTGATGAGAATTACGAGGACATGGAAAGCTTAACTTCTCAAGAAATTGAAGTATCACGAAGTGACAATTAGATTAGATAAGAACACCGTTGGAATTTAATAGCGTAGTGAAATTATTTTTAAAAGTGAAGACATACAAAATCTAGAAGAATTAGGTACCTAACTTGTGTATAATGTATAAGAAAAACAATGGAAAACCATCAAACAATATACTTGAAATTTGTCAATATAAACTAAAAAGGTGATCAATAAAAAAACTTTAAAAAATCCACCAGCGCAGCGTATGCATTTCTGTTTGGCTGGACAAAGCGTTTGCTGGAAAACAAAGACTTTTTTGATCGCTTGATACGTGTGTGGGGTGACCGGTGACCGTCTATTCTAAAAAAGCTAGGTTTTCGTAAGCACATGATTGAGAATAGCAGCCAAAGAAGATCTGTCAGCGCGGTCTCCTAAAAAATCCTTACCAAATGGCTGTAGAGAGTCTTTCTCAGTTGGTTTCCTCTGTCTATTGCACTCCCTCTGCAACCTCTTTTGCAAAGGAAAAGTCAAATTGTAAATGTACTTTTCCTTGCAATCTTACATTGAACATGTCCATGAGAATCTCTGCAGGCTTTTTGGATGATGTGACGTGATACATAAAAAAGCATATAAAAATTTACAAATTATTTAAAGGAGTTAAATTTGTCTCCTATAAAAACCTACAGGATTTTGTGCAAATTCAGTTATAAAATATTCCAATTAAAAGAAAAGTTTGTAGGAAAAAAATGTTGCTCCCAAGTGTACTTTGAGGAAAACTGCCATTGATGCAAAATCGATCAAGTTGAAATAAAAAGTTGGCCGAGTTAATTACAATGGACTTATACTACTTGGACACAGGGATTGTCCAAGCGTGAAGGACAAGTGACCAGTTGATTAGTTAAATGTTTAGCAGTTTACGCTTGGCAATCAAGATGCAGCCGTGTGCAATTCAACAAGGTCGCGAAAAAGAAAACCTACTCTGTATTTAATTGCGTCGCGGATGGCAAAGAAGTGTGAAAGTGGGGCCATTTTATTGTTGGGCCATAAAAGGAACAAAAGAAAATTAATTGAAGCTTCTAACGGCAAAGTTGAACCAGCTTTAGTGAAGACCTAAAGACTTTAATGCCTGGGTTAATAAAAACGGAGGAGTTGTTCCGGAATAGTTAACTGGAGTCTTCAAGCAGTGCAAATTAAAGCAATTGGACATGGATATCTTCCCCGTCGTGTCCAAAAAGGCCTTTACTATTGTTTACTCCAGTTTTAAATCTAAAAATACCTAATGAAATTTCAAAGCATTTTGCTTTAGAGTACAGATCACCTGATCAAGCCACTTTATCGTGGACATGGCTGTTTGATTGGACGATGACGATCGGTTTCCAGTTTCGAACGACAGTTCAAGTGTTCACGAAAGTATTCCTTTAAAATACCCACATAAAACCATTTTCCAACACAAAATCGTTCTTAATTGATACCTTATCTGCCTCTGGAAATGGATCTGTAAAAAGTGTCTAGCCATTTCAATAGCAACCTAAATTAGGTATTGTTTCCTTCACACAGCGGAAGTCTTCAATAAAGCCAAGTAAATTAAAATGGCAATGATAACTGGAGGTGATTCTGGAGTGGAAACCGAAAATGAGAGCAACGACGTAGACATAGTTAACGTAAATGTAGTAAATGAACAAGGGGACCCAATTCTTGATCTTCCTTCCAGCGGGCCGTCATCCTCCGAATCCGATTTGAATCAGCAACTGGGTGCTGCCAGCTCAAGTTTTTTGGGACCCGACTCAGGTCCAAGTATTTTATTAGGGCATAAAGACAAAAGTGATGATCCTCCGCCTCCTCCCCCACCTACGTCGCCGAACATTTGTGGAACTGGGGGAGGAATCCCTTCCGATTTCCTTGACGTGAATAATCCCGCAATTCAAAACTTTCCTTGTGAAAGTTTAGACGGAATGATTGATGAGACTGAAGAGGTAGTATCAGAACAAAGTGCCACTGGTATTGGGATGCAACCAGTGTTACCCTCGCAGTCATCAAATGTCATTGAGGATGAAATTATGGAAAGGGACGATGTGAGTGAAGAAGAAGAGGTGACTATTCGGGGAATACTTAACCACGAAAGGCCACACAATGGAGACTACAGCTCACCCTCTAAACGGTTTCTCAGTGATATTCCTGAACCTGAGTTTGTCGTTTGTAGTAAGTTCTCCAGAAAAACAACATTTTTATGGGATTCATTAAGGTTTATATTAATTTAACATTTTAATTGTCTGTTATTAAAGGTACTCCTGAAGATTGGGGAAGACGATATACTTTCAGCTACAGTTCAACTGCAGATTTATCTTTTAATGGAAATGCGGATAATAGTAGTCACGGGTTTTCGTACTCCAGACCTCGTGCAATGTCTGATTCTTTTCATCCTGCAACAACCAATGTGTTTCATCCCCATCATCAGCCGCCGCCCGCTCCGCCTGTGACGCCCACAAATATCAACAACTGTAGAGCACTGGTAAAGGTAAGATATTTTTTCTTTGCCGTTTCTTGCAAATGGTTTTTACAGGTCGTAGTTTTCTAAACTTGTTGTTTGTGGTTCACTAGTTTGAATTTCCGGAGCTTCCAAAATTAGTTTGTCAAATAGAACCTCCAGCAGGACTTCGATCGTTTATGGCGATTCAACCCTTCCAGACAGAAACTCAAGGAGGATACACTGTTCTAAACAGCGCACCCAGTAAGAATCCTGCTCAAATATTTAATTTCTCAGGAATTGTAAAAGCCTCTATAATATGTTTTCCCATTTTGCTGCAGGTACGAGCGATTGTCGTGCCCTGATTCCTTACGAGCAAAAAGATTTAAACCAAAAGGTACGAAGTCAGAGCTTATCAAGGAAAACTCGGAATAAGTTGTATGATAACTGGACAAACATCAGAAAAGAATACAGTGAGTTGTAGTCACAAAACTCTACATCGACTTGACACATTCAAGAATATGCGTTACTTTTGTGTTTATAATTTCCCAAGATGAAACAAGGCTAAGGAGGGCAGCTGGAAGTGGTTGTTTTCAAATGGTGCAGAAATTATTGGAAATGGGAATAGATCCTAACTCTGCCGATGAAATGGGCCGGACTCCACTTCATGTAGCAGCCTGTAAAGGCTTCAGTGATATTGTTGGTCTGTTAGTAACTTCCGGAGCAAACCCAAATCTTCGAGACTGTGTTGGAAATACGGTAAACATACTTTACATCGCTGTTACTTACGTAAATTTTAATATGTCAGTATTCTGGTGATAAAATTGTGTTTCTTTCCTCCTCAGCCACTTCATTTGGCAGCCTGTACCCAGCATTTTGATGTAGTTACCTGTCTTCTCCGAGCCGGTACTGACGTCAGCACACTCGACAACAATGGGCGTAATCCTCTACAACTGGCTCAATCGAAGCTGCGGATCCTCGCTAACTGGAAGTCTGACTCTGATGACGCCATCAAACTGAAAAATGAGGTACGCAAGATTGTCGAGATGATTTTGGAGTATCTTCAAAAGAAAGGTCAGGATTTGGATGCCGAGCTGCTAACCGATTTTGCCAATAGACTTACCCTCAGCCAAACCCCCGAAGAAGTGGACGCTGACGTGAAAAATCTTTTAGCTAACTTATCTAGTCTTACAATTAACGTTGGAAGTACTCACGCCACAAGTAATCCTATAAGAATACCTCCCAAGAATCCCTACTTGATACCTACTTTTAATCCTAATCTTGCAAAACCTCGGAGTTTAAGCTCCTCTCCGACTTCCTCCTCAAATATGGCCAGTGGTGGGAGTGCTAGCAGTAGCAGTGGCGGTGGTGGGGGTTGTATCCTAGCCCCGGCTCATTTTATCGTTAATGGGTCCCCTTCACCAACTCCACACGAGGAACAACAGCAACTTATCAGTAATCTCAGTAGACGACGTGGCGAATCCGAACAATCACTGGAACCTTGTTAACTGTCGATTTTAACCGAAACCTATGTGAACTTTATTTATAAGTGTAGTGTTTAGTTTTAACACAAATGTGAGAAATGACAACTATACATGTGACAAGGTTTTTGCTTTGAAATCGTTGCCTTTTATTTTCAACTGAATGACAAGTTATTAAACAGACTGTATTCAATTCTTGACAGTTGTCCGGTTTGAAAAGCATGAGGAAAGCATACATTGTTTTAGCAATTGAAATATTTTATCTGGTTGTAATGGACGAACGCGATATACTGTTATTAAAGTAAAGCAATCGTGATGTTACAATTAAAAATTGTGAAATAATCTCTAACATTACTTAATTAGTGGATATTATGTCGAAAAAAATAAATATACAAATCGAATGGCTTAAAATATCTAGTTTGGCAAACTCTGTACCACTTTATCATTCTTCTTAAAATAGTTGTGCTTCTCATATTTTTTTTGATACGTCACACACGGTCACTAAATTTAAAAATTGCATGATATGATTCATAGATCTCTGTATATTCATTTCCTTACTTAATACAAAATTATCACAGAACTTGAAGAGCACATCCCCCAAAACGTCAATAATTCATTATATCTTGATAGATCATCCAAAGACTAGGATTCGCTGAGCTGGGTTGGACCTGCCTCCGCAGCAATTGCAACATGAATACATTTTTTTTGTCCTAATAACATTTTGATTTAAATTACATCTCACGATCAATCTTCGCTTCCGCTATGTTATCTTCTGGTTTTTTGACTTCCTTCTCTTTTTTTATTTCGGCTTTTCTACCCTCCTTCTCCACTGCACCATTTGCAGTCTTTTTCAAAATAGTTTCAGGTTTCGGACTTGGCGGAGACTTGGAAGCTTTTGAGTTTGATTGTTTGATACCGTCAATACTAGGCTGTATCTTGATATCTTCAACAGGATTTGAACGACTAACAGACTGTGGTACTTTTGGAGAATCCAAGTTTGATCCTAGAGACCCTACAAGAACTCCCCTTGCAATGTCTACGTTACCATTATTAATGTTTTGTGGATGGTTTGGTGGGAGATTGTTGTTCTGCGGAGCAGCTTGCTGTGGCTGTATTAGTGGAGGATGGGGTCCTTCACTGTCTCTTTTAACGTTTTCTACTTTAGGGACTGTTTGGGGCACAACGGGAGGCTTGACTTGCTCGTTATACTTCGTTTGGGTATCCATTTTCTGAACTTCTTTATTCAGCCCTTCTTCCAGTTTTTCCAAGAGCTGTGCATTTTTATCTTCCTTCGCAATATTTTCTGATATCTTCTCAATGATCTTCTCTTGCTCTTGGATAATTTTGTCCGCAGCCGCGGGGTGATCAGCGATACTAACTTTTTTTGCTTGATCGTCGGCAGGAACCTTAGCGCCTACCCCAGCGTTGACACTGGGAGCTGCCAATTTTGGAACAATCTCATCTTCCCTTTTCTTGTTTTGCGCCATAGACTCCTCATTCACAGTCTCTTTCTCGATCTTCTCACGAACGTCTTGGGCATGGTGCTGCTTCAACTCCTCCAAAATTTCCTTTTGCTCTTCCAGCAATTTCTTCTGATTTTGCTGGTGCTCTTCTAATTTCTTTAGAAATGCTTCTGCAGCTTGTTTGTCAACAAATTCTTTCTTGTTTCCTTCGACCTCAGACTGTGGTTTCACATTTTCTTCCTTCACAGGTACTTGCAAACCTGGCTGCTTATTATCTGCCTTCGCCACGGTATCATCTGGTTTTTCTTGTCGAGGTAAATCAGGGGATTTTTCAGGGACCTTTGCTGATTCAGAAAATCTTTTCGCCTCTTCAACCTTTGGTACTTCCTTTATTCTGGGCTCAACAACAGGTTTAGAATTACTATGTGCAACTTCTGCTGCAGGGGAGACTTCCTTTAGCTTCACACTTGGAACTGGCTGACTACTCGTACGTAGCCTAGCCACGGGCAACTTTTCTTTTCTTTCGGGTACTTTCCTTTGAAACTCGACACCATTGTTATTCCGTTCAATTTTGCCTGCAATTCACAAGAATAACAAAATAAGCTCAGAGTACGTTAATTGACAGTTAACGGCACAATTACCTTCTTCGGATTTAGACAGTGGGGACTTGAGTTGAACGATCTCACTATTCAATATGGGCTTCAACAAAATATCACTCTCAGTCACTCGCAAAGGTTCAGGGATCTTTTCACTCATTTGTGATTGTTCCGCAGCATACAATGTAGCATATGTAGTTAACAACATTAGTACAACGCCAATGCAGAACATGCTCTGGAACAATAATCAACAATTTAATTAGAATATCAGTTGTATTTAAAGTATTTTAACTATGAGAAATACCTGAGCTAATAGTCGCTCAGTGGTGCTCTTTGAGGTTACTCTGACAAACATGATGCTAGGAAAAATGATGCAGATGACCGACCCCGTCGTGGATCCGACAAGGCCTAGAACTAGCTCGATATTTGGTATTAAGATTCCAATGACAAGAGTACATGCAACAATTGTTTACTGTTAAAAACTTCAGCCGTGATTCCGGAATGTAATTAGTGGACATGTCGTGCACTTGATGGTACGTGGAACCCTACAAAGAATCAACAATACCACCACAAGATTAACTTTGTATTATATAAAAGACAAACTGTACTAAAAAACTGTATAGCAGCATAAAATTTAATTACCGATTTGAAGATCATTGAGTGTAAGCTGACACGACACGGGAATCTGAGCAGCCAAATTAAGTGTTAATTTTATATAAAACAAATAAAACAGCCGCTTTTAATGAATGAATAACTCAAGACGCAATAAATGAAAACTTACATAACAAGTGGAATAGAAAATACTACGCTCATTAAGAACATAGATTTGATTAGTTGAGTGGACCACTCAGGGGAAAAACTTAGCAGAATATTTCCTAAAACGATTCATTTGAACTTTGTAAGTGTTAACATTCATGTCGATATTTTTAGACAAAAGTTAACTTTGTAGAAAAAGAGTCACCTCCAAAGTTCTGCTGACTAAAAGCAATGTATCCGAAGAATCCAACACAGAAGTAAAAGAATGTGCAGATATTGACAGCATCTTTCACAATTTCATTCATTTTCTGCAGGGATGGTTCCGCAAGTGTATCGTAAATTCCGAATATTTGTCTACAAATCGAAAAAAAGGATTGATCCCTGTAACTTCTTCATCAAGATTAAAAAAACTAATATCTTCATCAAAACACATACGTCTGACTAAGACAATGCCATAGAAAATATTGGAATGCACTGAAGAACACCGCCGGACCTCCAGAAGTGAATTCGTTCCAGGTACTCGCCAGACCAAAGTGGTCCTACGCCCTCCGAAAAAATCTATTTCCAGACAAAACAAAGCATTCTATAAAAGCTATACAGATTTAAAAAATATATATTTAAGTTTTTAAAGACAATAAGAAAACGTACCTTCAAAAGTAAGAAAACATAAAATAAAACTGAGGCTGTGGACACGCTTGCCAAGCTGTCAATATTTCTCAGTAATCCCAGGGGAAGTGCGACGAAAAGGGACAATGCTAGAAAGATAAATAAAGANAGGGGAAGTGCGACGAAAAGGGACAATGCTAGAAAGATAAATAAAGAAAAAGAGAAGCAAGTTTTAAAAAGTTTAATAAATATTGGAAACGTACCAATTGAGTTAACTTTACTAACTTTACCTGTCATAATAATTGTTCTCAGGGACGAGTTATTTTCTACGGAAAAGATCTCCGAGAGTATCTCTGGACCGAGATCTCCAATCACAACCATAAATGCGATTAAGGTTCCAATTAAGTAACCAATTATACTAATCTCGACCATGAGCTTTCCAGTGTGACCAAATGTGCTCCAGGCAAGCATTTCATAAGTTCTTCGCCTACTCATCACTGCCGCTTTCAAAAGGAAATAGCAAACCATTCTTGTCATAATTGCTCCAATCATTAGCGACAGAGTAGCAAGAACAATTCCACACTAAAATAAACAGAGATTCAATTACAAACACCTGATTCCAAAGATCCTGGGTACGCCAGTATGTCACTTACTTGTTTGAAGCAAAAGGGCATAGCGAGGACGCTAACGCCCACAATGCTGTTAGCCAATGTCACTGTATGACGGCTCACCATTTTGGAAACTTAATACTGTCACATGTATACAAATCAATTAAACTAATCCGCAATTAAAAACGCTGGAAAAGTAAATCACTCATTCCACAATCACTGTCAATATGTAAAAAAAAACTACAAAATTGATTTTCACTTTGCTTCGCAAATGTTCACCTTATTCCGGCGATTTTTCTATTTCATAATTCGTTGAGCTGCTATCAGCGTCAATTTCCGTTTAAATATTGACATTTTAAAAATGTAACTGTTCAAATACAGGCTGAACACCTGTCATTTATTTACACGCACTGACAGCAGTCACAAAGTCATCTGTTTGTCAAAATGAGCACCACAACCGAACTTCTCGGAAGCAACCTGCAGAAAGGAACAAGGATATTGCACACGTGCAACGCGTTAGCGCATCTCTGCCGCAGAAAATGCTGCGCATCATTTTTCATTGTGACTGATTGCCAATATTGCCATTTTAAACAATTCATGATTTGAAAAATTAAAGAAACCAAGGTGGGCTGACCAAAACTAAAACAATGAGCACAGCGAAAATTAAATGAATGATGATGCCATTGGTGGTTTTTGAAAAATATGATTTTTTAAAAATTATTCCAATTTTCGCCCGCGGTGGATTGGAATTGAAAGGGTTGTTTCCCCATAAAATGTTTTCAACTGTGGAGTTTTTCAGTCAGAAGCTTTTCTTTTCGTATGTGCATTTCTGTACTGAATACGGCTGTGTGTGTATGATTCTTTTTGACTGTGTGGAGCAAATCGTCTCATTTAAAAGGACTTTCCACTTGGATGAGTGTTTGATTGATTAGTGTTGGAAATTAAAAGTGCCGAAGATGAGTGAAGAAAAACCGTTTGTACAAAGTTCGGGATGAAGTTCTCTGCAACTTCCAGGGTCAGTTGTATGACGCGGTTATCATGGAAGTGATAACTGTGCAGGAATTGAAGGAGCGGTTCCTTAGCCTTGGAGCTCCAGTACCCAACAACAAAGAGAATAAGCCGGAGGAAAAAAGCGATGATCGGACCACTGCAAGAACGATGGACGCTCAGGTTACTGACAGAACTGGGGATTCCGAACCCAACGACAATTTTGCATATTTAGTTCATTACAAACGTTGGAGCCCTAAATGGGACGAATGGGTATAGAAGTAACATTATACTTCCAATAAATGAGGAATCAAGAATACGTCAGCAGCAGTTGAAGGAAGCTTCTCGGACCCGGACGCCAGCGGTGAGAACAAGTCTTCCAAAGAAACGAGGTCGCAAGAAGAAAAATCCCGAGTCCCTAGTCGAGGCAATCTGAAGTCCCTGAATCCGATGGGAACACTTCAGAGACAATCGACGTAAGCTTTTAAAACTCACTTCCATTCATTTGGTTGGATTTGATGCTTCTATCATTAATTAATTAAAATTAATTATTAACTATTTTTACAGGATTCTACTATTAAAACACCACAGTCGGCGCAAGGCGAAGCGAAGGACGCGCCCGTCCTTCCGGTGGATTTAAATCCGAAGAAAGACAGTGAACCGGACAAGGCGCTTAAGGCTTCGCCTTTGGACGTACTTGTCAAGGCTGCAGAGATGTCTGGACAGTTATCCAGACCCAGCAAAACCCCGGCTGTGAAACTAAAGAATAAGGTAAATTGCGATAAACAATTATCACTCATCTTCCTAGAAGTAAATGATGTGGTATTTGGCCATTCAAAACGGTTTATGCGTTGATAGGTGTCCAGGCCCAGGCGCCTATCGCTTAAACAATCATCGGGTTTAGTAGCATCTGTACAAGAGAAATCTACAGAGAAACCCGTCGAAAAGCCAAAGGTAGGACGGCCAAGAAAAAAGAGTCAAGGATCCTCGTTTAAAAAGGAAGACAGTACAGAGGTTAAACCCGAATCTGTCGAGGCTATTCCTGTGGAACCGATTCCAGATACTATCTCAAAGAAACGGGTAACTGGTTTTGATTGAATCCTAATTTAAAACGACCAAATTGCAAATACATTGAGTGTGATCAGAAGTAAATGGTTAATATTCAAGGCCTCTCGAGGAAGACCTCCAAAAAATAAACCAGTTGAGGCATTGAAAAAGCAGGTTCTTCCGGCAAGTCCTGATATCGTCCATGCAGCCAAGGCCGAGGTAAGCATTAAGTTATTCTGTGTCTTCAGGTATGAAAAAAATATTGTGCGCTAGTACTAACTTGACAGTTTGGGGATTTGTCAAGGATCTAATGAAGAAAGAAGGAACAGCTACGCCTTTGGATGTCACAGTCAAAGCCGTAACGAGAATTACCTATGCCAGAACTGCTACTAAGAGCAGCAAACAAAGGGTAATGACTCCTTTATGTACTTAATTGTCCTAGTTAACTTCTTGACCTGAAGACGCACATTTAACTTTTTTTGTCTCTATTTTGACAGGCACTGCAAATGATAGCTGTAGGAACAGCCGGAAGCATTCGGAATGAAGACATTTCACCAACGTATCCTGAAGATGATCCAGAAACTGTAGATGCCAAAAGAATCAAGGACACTAATCCTGTTCCAGAACCGGTGAGAGAATTGTCATTGTTTGTTTTATTAATTTATTTTTTTTGTAACTGATAATATTCCCGTTGTAATCATGAATCCATTTTTTCAAGGAGCAAACAATGGAAGAAAAAGATGAAGGAAAAGAAATGCCGTTTTCTCTACCTGCTGCTGAACAGCCCCAGGCTCAATCGGAAAAGCGGACCAGGAAATCGTTCGAAAACGAACCAATCGTTCCATCCCCTAACATGTTGGAGAATTTGAGTACCCAGGCTAACCTCTCGGAGAATTCTTTCGAAGAGGCTGGAGAAA
>JAAXOA010002195.1:0-13767 GCA_036561885.1 Salina celebensis | reverse complement strand
CTCGGCGCTAGGACCTGCATTTACATCGAACTTGGATGAAGACATGCTCGGTGTCAAGGCAGCGTCGTTTACTTCCAGTCCTGACGGAACAGAAATGTGGATGCTATTCCATTCATCAACGAAAGAAACTATGTACAATAGTGTACTTCCGAGTATCGAAAATATTGACTGGAACAACCAAACAGGAGAACCAATGTTTCCCTCCGTACACGGATTCGGTCATATGCAACCTGTTCCAGCCGGTCAGTTGCAGTAGGCAATGTGAAAGGGATTCACAATTTAAAACCTACTTGTAGCTAAATTTATCTTGAACGTATAAAGTTAAACATGATTCGTGACACAAAGTTATTAAACACTTTATTACATAAGCATGAATTTAATTCCATCTGGTTTTATAACCGTAGAAATATCTTATAGCAGCCAATCCGTGTTTTCAAATAGGCTTATACCATTATAACTTGTAGCTGACAATTAGCTCTTAAAATATTCGTACCAAACTATACAAGAGCATTTATTGAGAGGTTGGGAATAATCGTTTGTTCCTTCAATTTGTCATTTGTCGTCTGACTTAGAGACTTAGGTACACAGTGCATAAGACAGGGCGTATTGTGTCAATTTCATATCTATCGTAATGAATTGAGTTATTCAATTTCATTATCAGCTCAAGGCTAAATCGATCTGTCCCGCATCAACAAGGGACTGTGCCTGTCTCACCTGTGGTTTTAACTTGCGTATATAGTACAGTTTAAAAGCACTTCTGCGCAGCTTTGGAAGGTACAAACTTCAAAACAATTTGAAACGATATGATTAAACTAGCTGATAAATATTATAAAGCTTACAATCGACGCTCATGAGCTCGAACTTCAGGAAATGAAACTATTGATATTGGCGTATAGTTGCTAGTCAAGTTTTAGAAATATCGCGAAAGGTAAATTAGGTTAAATTTGCTCCGTATTTTATATTAAAACAAGGAGAGAAAAAAAGCGATAACATTTGAATTTATTCAAAAAATGTTATCGCTATACCAGTATCCATGATTGACCCGGCATATGAAAGCTAAAAGAGTTGGCTTCACACAATATTTATTTCTAGTACTACTGAAACCTTCGTAAACACTCTAAATTTCGCATGCAGACTTGCACTACACTAAATGCTAGATCACTGGCTTTTAAACAACGATGACCATAAGCGAGATCTCATAAAGTCCATCGTACCTCTGTAAACTTGGAAATAAAGTGGCAGAGACCGCCAAAGGGGGTTACTTTGAAGTTCATGTGCATAATGTTCGAAAACCAGTGAAAGCTTGTTGATCAGATTCTCTTCCACTTCCTTTTTCTCTTCACATTTTGATATTAGGTAGTTAAGAAGCTTATAGGTGTTCTGAGGATCAAACCATTCAACTTTCTGCGTTTGTATTATGCGGCAGGCGACAGTCCACAAAGTTTCAAATCCATACTCATCCGATGCCTCCAGTATTTCTATCATGAGATTTAGCGTCGGCGGCGCTGCCAGTGGTTCATTGTAATAGATGAATTTTAAAGCGCTTTCGACTGCAGTGGAGGAATATTTACATTTGTGGAACTCAAAATCATCCGACAGTGATGCTAACAAATCCTCCCGAATTAGTGTTTTATTGCAACTGGCTGAAAGTAAACAGAATCTTCTCATTAATTCAAAACTACTAATTTAACATTGAAAAAACTATATGCAACTATTATTTCTTTAGTTACCTAAAATTATGTCTCTATGACAAAGAAATTCCTTTCCATCCTTGGATATCAACTTAACGTCAGTGTTACGCTTATCCTTGAGAAGAGAACGATTCTTCAATTCGCACGATGGTGTAACTGCTGGGCTGTACCAAGACATATCCACCCATATCTCAATTCTTCCTATTTCACTTGCTAAAGTGGGATCATCTCCAGCATAACAACATTCTCCAACATAACAACAGTTTTCAAGTTGACCACATCTTTTGTCGGGGTTCAGGTTCATTTCTGCAAGCGAATTACAATATAATACAGAAGTATTTTAATAGCTTTTGTGCATTTGGTTGTAAAATGTAATTATGAGTTATTAATGATTACCCTCGAGTGTAAAAACCTTTCTGTTCTGATCAGGGCCCGCATATGCCTCCAAAGAGATTCGCACAAAGTTGTTGTCGTACTGCTGGTGACGTAAGTGGTTCAGAGCCCAGAGCACTTCCCCACTAACTTCAAATTCAACTTTGCGAGAACCTGAGACAGGATCCTCCACAGATTTTATATTCAATTGGATTGGGCTATCGACAATGGCAAAGACAAAACAAATAGATAAATCACTAACAATATAAATTTAAATTACTATACAAATTGAGTGTTGGTTGTAAGTTATACCTAGTGGAAAATGACAACTTATTTACCGCCTGTTTTAACGGGATATATTTTCGCAATATGTGCTCCAAACGAGTTTCATCCGACCGGATGCCAGGAGACCGGAGGCCATAATTGCAGTACTCGTAGCTCCACTCCAAGTTTCTACCAAGTGGAGGTACAAGCGGGAGGTCTTGACTTATCAGGCGTATCATCATAACGTCATCTCCGTCCCTAGATAGAATGTCTTCCATCGATAATCTCAACGAATCCATACCAATGGTACAATCATTAGCAATCTCCAGCAAGTCCTTGGCAATTGATTTCGACTGTTGAGCATCAGCTACACTGTTGTAGTAAACAAACTTCAGTAAGGCTTCCAACACCTGGTCACTCCAGGGGCATGTTAGTCTCCAAGGTCTGGGTTCCTCATCACTCCCCTTTGACCACCACTTAAAAAGGCGAGACAGGGTCCCGACGTCGTTTTCTTGTTCAGGTGTTTTTAATTGACCAAGTCTCAAATTAAATGCATTCGAACATTCTGAAAATCACGTAAAGCACATGAGATTTATTAAAGGCGATGTAGGTATTATTTTACGAAAATGCTTACCACGGAAAAAAACCGTGTGACACCAGTATTCCTTTCCAGTAGCTGAGACCAGGACAAAGTCATTCGTCTGTAATTCGTTTTCCAATATTTTTCTGTTCTTTATTTCGCATGGTATTTTCAAGTCTTCCAGATTCACATAATCAGTCATGTCCACTTCCAGTCTGACTTTGAAAGCCAAGTTGTGAACGTTTTGTTCCCAACGCTTGCCGATGAAGCTGTCTACAATACCGTAAGTCAAATTCTCCATTGTTTCTTTATCAAATGTCTCAGTTGACCCTGAGTTCTCTGACCCTGCAACATATAAGGGACCCTGAATATTTTTGTCTTCAAATTTTGTTTTTCTGTATCCAGTGAAGTTTACCTGGCCATGGCTTCAAAACTGCATTTTTCATGTTATACCCCTGTAAAGATGTATAAAAAAAATTATTAAAAATCCATATAATATAATCGTGTTCGTTTGAATACAAAATGAAAATCTCCCCTTCGGTATAATAGCTTGGCTACTCCCGAAATCGATGTCGAGTTTAAGTCCTAGGGACTGATAGTAGTCTCCATAACAGATGGTCCTTTGAAGAATCTTTATAAGAGGCCCAAACACTTTGATGATGACATCATCACTTTCACCATTTACAGGTGTAAATGAAAGCAGGAGATTTCTTTATTTCACAAATAAATATTAAGATAAAGATGAGCATGTTTTGAGGGACAAAAGATAAATATACGTACGGTAATTCAGGAGCTTCTCGTTCCAAATGCGCTTGGAACTGGCGAGACAATTTTCTTTCCACTAATTGGTCATCCGGAACCTTCAAGCAGTGCACGGGAATCACTAAACTTGCGTGTTTTGTGATTGGCAAGGTGGTTTCATGGCAAACCCTACTTACAAAAGTAACCTTCATGCTGACCAACACAAATTCTATAAAAATCTTTAACGGTAACAGCGGTCAAAAGAAAGTACGAAGTTTAATTTCATGAAGAATTTGAGGGTCAAAACTAACCCAAGTTTTTCTTCAAAAAGTTTGGGTTTTCACAATTTCAGTGTGGTGAAGTTATGTAGAAAGAATTAATATATCCTGTCAATGAATGAGGAATGCCTGTTGCTTATTTTCACGTGATCTCTTCACGAACAACGAGACTGTGTCTAGGAGCATATGATTCAGAGTGGAATTAAAGCACAGGAGCATCAGCATTGTAGGCTTCTATCCCAAATCCCAAACCAATATATGTTGGAAACTATGAAAACAAGGAGACTTGCTTTCTGGCAAGTAGGACCATTACTGGGTCTATATATATGGACATAGTGGAATCTTGATCCTAGTTTTGTCTTTGTCTCTGTCTTTTTTAATCCATGTAACCTACAGCTCAGCTCGCAAAGCAGTGGATTATGATTTGTGGTTTTTTTTTATCAGAGGAGCCTGTATTCATTCCTGTGAAGTGGTGAAGGTGACTGAAAAGGCCGTGATATCGTTTTTTTAACATTTGAGGGAAGAAGAATGAATGCACCAGCTTCCATCTGCGAATGAAGATGTGCGCTTAACGATATTATATTAGACCTGCCATCAAGTTTTCCTCAAAACAAAGGACACTGAGGCATACAACAAAGGACACCTTCCATTACCCTGATTTTGACACGCTTTAGGCATTTTGTAGACACATTGGACGTTGAATTTGCAGAAAATGCATTCTTCACTAGTAAACTCTATTGGAAAGAAGAAATTTAAACCCGAAATGTGCGAAACTCGCAGATTTCTGTTGAAAAGCCGACAAAATTAGGTCGTTTTTCGCCAAAACTGGTGATTTTTTGCCAAAATGCCAAAACAAAGGACAAAAGGACGCTTTCTGTAAAACAAAGGACGTCCTTTGTTTTGCCAATTTTAGCCCTAAAACAAAGGACTGTCCTTTGGAACAAAGGACGTATGGCAGGTCTATATTATATTGTATTTGTTCATAAAAATATCTCATAAAGATGAACTATTCCATATGAAATATTTCTTACACAGAACCGTTGTTCGAAAATAGACACAAACCACAACCTAAACCGAGTGATTTCTGTAGCTTAAATACACATCAACCAAGTTTTACTTATAAATTCTTTCGAGAAGTGAAGAGGGATGAATATCGGAAGTGTATTGAAGAAGAATTAATATTTGCGATGCATAAGCAGCTCTGTTTTGTGGTAATTTGGGCCCTACGAAAGGTACTTAAATGATGCTTCGCTTCCATCTATGGAAGTGTCTCAACGAAACCTTTAAATGGAAAATTAGATCATGCATTTGTTTACAGAATAAAATTGGCACGTGTTCTTACTCATAATTAAATCTTTCGTCTAAAAGAAGTTTTGTTTCAAAAGGTAAAATATAAATAGGATAGACAATAAATGTAAATGCACAAATCACTTGTCCGGTTTTAAAAAAATGGTATATATTCGTAGTATAAAACATTCCTCCAGTTAACAGCGTTCATATTGGTATTGTATCAATTTGCGAGTGTTGTGTACACCTTACGTATGACCCATGTCATCTGGGATTCTGTAGCTACTTACTGACTTTCACCAGAGTGCTGCAGTGATGGAATCGACCACTGCAGGAATACTCTTATCAAACTAATATTACGAACCAATGTTTGATTTTGATTGAGTGATGAGAGCAGTTGAAAAGTTGGCACTTCTGAATCTGTATATTTTAGCATAGCGTTTACGTCACTTGTGAATATTTTGGATGATGAATGGATGTATTTCTAAAGGCGCTCCTTTGTATCATAGTAACAGTCACAACATGGCATATTTTGCAGAACATTGGATTTTGTTTGTAATTATTACCATTACTAGGTGCCTGAAAGGTTTTCGCATGAATGCCAATAATGCAATTTGTAACAACTTCCGTCCGCTCCAAATAATTCTCGAACTTCATTTGACAAAATGTCTTTTCTCCCAATGTGAATATTTACAGCAGTTACATTGGAAATTGTTTGCTTTGTGGGGATCATTCAGGCACTCCAGACCGGGACTTTAACAGGTTCTTAACACGTTTAGCTCAAACAGACGTGCACAGACACAATTTTCCATGCAAAAAAGGCTAGCAGAATAAAGAAAGTTAATGTGTAACTGCGCATTTTGCTTTAAGTGGATTTAACCGGTGCCTTGAGGCTGTCCTCTCACTCTTATGTTAATCGTACTCTTGTCAATAATATTATACTTAGAAGAAATTCCTTATCAACATCGTGAAGTTCAAACGCTCTTGCCCCTGACCTACATTGCAGGTTGCATCAACCTACCAACCTAACAAGATTAAAAAACCAAACTCGCTTATTAATTTTTATGTTTTATTTTCATTTGAACTTCTAAATGGTCTCCATTATTGTCTGCAAAAAATCGTTTCCACCAATCTTTTCAATGTTTCAATTTCTATTTCTACCAATAGTACCAATAAAGTTTCAATAAAGAGCAATAAAATTGTGTGAGAGAGGGAGAACGTCTTTGCATAGAGCATGATATTTCATCCGTCGTGTTTAAAATTGTTTTATTGAAACTAGACTGCGATTGGAAAAAAATGTGAAAAAACAATTTTATTGGATTCAAAATTGTATGCAACATGGTAATAATGAAACAAAAATATGTTGACGAAAAACCATTCATTGAAATTACTTTCTTAAGCAACGATGTACTTTGGACAAAGGTCTTTATATTGATTTGTTTTCTTCTGGTAATAAAATGTACTAAATAAACGCACAAAAACCATGTTCACGTTGGTAATCAAGAGGCAAGCTTGATAAGGGTGAGCTGATATCAAAAACCTGAACTTGTCAGACGTAGTTAGATGAAAACTACTAAGTAACAATGATAAAGATTTGAAAGAAGATGTTTACTATTTTTGTGTTGATATCCACTCATTCACGCCGAAGCACTCATACACTGAAGCGGAGTACCTTCCAAAACCCTCTGTGCCAAATTTGAAGACGATTGGTCAAAACGCTGGGTAGTTATCGTCGGACAGGGGATTGGGTATCCGGACATAGGGACAGACATACGACAGATAGGATCCCAGATAGCATATGCTACGCAATGCTCAATAAATGAAGTTTTAGTTATCCAAGATAAACAAAATTTTATCACACTCATTTTCGCTTGCATGCTCATGTCAGCGAATCCTGAATTGTTCCATTTGCAAGCCTAGTTCAGACTTTCAGACCTGTATAAATATATGGACCAGAAAATAAATGCTGTAGACAGATAACGTCAATCAAACTCGTATTTATCTCTGGCTCATAATTTCTGCACGAGAATTTATCATTCACCAATTGTTTGCTTCGTAATCATATAAAATTGAGAGTATGAAAATTTATCATCGTTTGTCCCTCCTTCAAATTAAGCACAGCGTTTATCCTTCAATGAAAAAGAAACAGTTTGAGGTGGGATACGAATTTCTTAGAATGAGTTTTAGGTGGGATGTATTCTTATTAAAAAGCAAGATTTAATTCTAAATCCCAAAACCTCCCAAACCGTGCCGTTTTTAACAAGATAGTCAATTATTCCAAATAAGTTCTTGTAGTGTAATTATTAATTCATGTTAAAAGTGAGCAAAATACTTACAGGATTGTGGTTTACTTGAAATGGTAGAAGACGAGGGCAGTATGAACTGCATCCATTACTACCATTATTAGTAAGTTCAAATGTTACATGGTGTCGTCTTGCATATAAGGATACTGATTAATTTTGTATTGTATATTCTAGGCGAATGGGCATGAGCTCAACAAGCGTGCAGTTTTCAATAACTGCAATTCTATCATCTATTAATCTGCAAGCTTCAGTTCATCTCGAAAATGTTGGAGCAAATCTTTTAAATGAATATAGCGCCGACAGGAAACCACCAGGTGGTTATAATCATCAGAATAACGTGGAACAGCAACAAAATGATGAAGAATTGGTTTCCTTAAATCGGGAGGATGCTTCTGTTGACTATAAAACTGCCAACCATTCAATAGATGTTGCCAACAACCACAGACAAAGCGTCAATTTCTCTACTGCCAAGTTATTTAGCTGCGTTGGTCCAACGTTACTTCCATTATCGTGTATAATCATTGTTCTATTGTCAATATTCTTAGTTTATGTGGTTATTTGTAATTATGAAACCCGGTTGAAATTAGAGGTTCTCAGTAGCTTTATAAACCAAACTAATCAATTAGCCAATATAATCACCAAAGTACCCATAACTACTGAAATGTATGAGGTGGTGGCAGATGATGTTAATATGACCGTAATAGTTCAATCGTACGTTGAATATTCTCGAAAACTAAGGAACTGTGAGAGTTACCCTGCTCTAATATTAATAATTACTGGATCCATGAGCGATTGGCCGACGGGTCCCAAACTATTCTGCCCACTTCAAACGTATAGGATTGAATTTAACGGTAAAATTGATGTAAAAATACTAATGGCGTTGTTGACCGGCTTTGTTAATTTGCAAGAAATTGTTTTTAATAGCAGAGTAAGCTTATTTCATGCAGAAAGAACAAAATTTGATCCATGCACCACCAATTTGTATTCAGTTAAGAGTCTAAGTTTACTTTGTGTCAACTGTCAGCTTGATCTGCAATACGTTTTCAATCAATTCTGTTTTCCCCAAGTAACAGGATTAATTCTTGGCTCTAATATTCCTGCCTCAAGTATGATAGAAGTCGTTGAAATACTTAAAACGTTACAATTTATTGAAATACATGGGCCAAGTTTAAATTTACTTAGTAACAATCTTTGTTCTAAAAATATTCACCTAAGATCGCTCCGTATTGTTAATTGGTCTTTTAACTTATCACACCTAAAAAACTGCAGGTTTATCGAGCAAATGGAACTAGATATCATTAACCCAGCGATACTGACCTCGGAGACGATTGAGTTGTTTTTAAATTATTTTCCAATGCTTACAAAATTAAGTTTGACGCTGGTGTACTCAAAAACTGAACCTTGCGCAAATGAAGGATTTTCTGGGTTAAATACCTTAAAAGCTTCACCAAATATCAAATCATTACGTGTTAACTCAACGAATTGTCCACTTAAAATATTTCCTTTTCCCACACGTAATTATTGTAAAAATTATTGTTGATAAATTACATTGTGTGAGCAAAAACGTTGTGTCTCAAACCTAAAAACGAAGTATATTGACGAACTAGTATTCTTCGTGAATGAGTTGGAAACCAACCACCAGTTGAAGTCGTCTGCGTGCGTGTGATCAACTCCTGCGGCTTAACGGTGTTAACAACAAGTATAGTTCCCAAGATAACATTCGAATTGATTACAAGCCATTACAATACATAAAGTAAAATACCAATTTAATTTAATTTATTGAAAGTTGAATTAGATGAAATCTTTAAACTTTAAACTTTAATTTTCTTGTTAAAATGTCATAACCGAAGTCACAATAAAGTCAAATTTTCTAATTTATTGAAAGTCATTTAAAACCCTAACATACAAAGAGGGAATATTAATTTAATGACAACAGTCAGTGTATTAGCGTCAGTTCATCTTATATACCATATACGATACGCTATATACATACGACATGAAACATCAAGTTTTCCTAAAATAAAAATGTTAATAGACACCGTGTTCATAAACCCACCGGTTCCATTTTGAGCTTAAACATTAAGTATTCATTTTAAAATCACTTTGGAGTTGTAACAGATTCTGGTACTAAGGGGCACCGTGCATTGTGTCATTGATGGATTACATCCATTTGATTTGATATCTCGTTACAATGAATTTTTTAAACTCTTATCATTATGACATGTTTTGAAGCAAATGACTTCAGTAATCATATATTTTTAGTGCAAGACTAAATTAAGTGTTGTTTCATAATACATTCAGTTCGTGTTCCAGGTCTTCCATGGTCAATGATGAATGATGATGACCCTGGCAAATGAATGTTCATGGAATGGAAACTGAGCTTGTAATAGTATTCATATTATGCGAATTTTCTTTTTTTATCTTTTTCACAGCTTACAAGGTAGGGCCCGCAACTGTCATTCAAACTCGGGACATTGGACATTAGGTATTTCAGGAAGACCTCTGACCTCAGATATCTCATATCTGGGGAGATATTCTTGTAGTATATCGATCAAATTTTCCTCAATGCAATGCAGGGGGGGGGGCGTGACACAAAATGTGCAAAAAGGGGTGCCGGGACAAAGAAAAGGTAAGGGACTGTTGAAATCACGTAGCAGAATTTTAAATCAACGAAATCATAGCCACGTTTGCAGAAACAACATTAGCGCGGGTGTATAGTGGAAAGATTCAGTTTCTACTTGGGAAGGTTTCACCAGATTAATAGAAGTCTTGCTTCGCTTAGCACCAACTAGTTAATCAATCAGCATAAGTAGCCAAAACAAATTATTCGGTTAATATCTTATGTTGGCTGATCATACCTGCTATCTAATTCGCCCAAAACACAAAATCCCTCTAGCTTACTTGTATCATTGTCGATTACACGGTCACGTCCGTTGATTTTGTCACTGCAATTGCAATGTTTGCGAATTGAAGTGCCGGAGAGCTTTTATTAAATGGAGTTTAGTCTGGTTGAGTAAATAATGGTTGGTGTTATTTGCCTTAGCATATAATATGTAAGAAACTAGAAGTTTCCAATACTTTATTCTATTAATCCGGACTATATAAAATGGACTTACAAAACGGAAAACAAGGGAAAAAAAGATAAAGCAAATAGAATATTTTCAGCCTAAGAGATTGTAGGGGGGCCGGACATTCCTAGAGGCGGCACTGGTAATGGGCATTTGTAAATTGCAGGAACGCAGCTTGTGTATCATCGTTTGTGGTATAGGATGTTATGCATAGGAGTTTGTGGTATAGGAGTTTATGCATGTAACAATTTGAGTTAAAACATGACCATCATATCTTTTGCAGGAAAATTTCTTCGCATTTGGAGTCTAGGACGTCCAATACGTGTGGTCAATATCCCAGGTTTGAGTAACAGTTGGGGTTGTTTCCTTGTTAGTTACACGTTTTGCATACTGCATATTAAATAATTTTTTTTCGGTCTCAATCCGTTTTAAACGTAATGATGTATTACCATAACTTTTAGCCTACCTACTAACTTAAGCCGCAAAAGGCCAGACTGCGGAGTAATGATATTTTTTGCCTGCATATTGTCTGACGTAAGTAAATAGATTAGATTGCATCGCACTAACTGGCTCCGCTGGGGAAAGTTACATAGTGCTTCTGCATTACACTTACGATAAGGTAGCTTTGATTATGATTGTCCTTATGTTCAAATAACTGTATTACGTGAACGATACGATTAATAAAGCCTGTTCAAAGGCTTCAAACACGATTTGAACCCGTATCAGCACAAAAGGCTGTCAATCATAATTCACGATGGTAATACCACTGATTTTAATAATAATTCATGAAAGTTTTCATGAGGATAGAGTGTCGATTACTTCTAATTTATTTTCGAATGGAACTATGGTATTTTGTTAAAACGTTATTGTTTGAAAATGCGAGGAATTGGAAGACAGCTTTATCAGCAGGACCGACTTGGCGATCCAAGTAAGTCTATTTTTTGAGACTCGTCTCATATACTTTCATTTTAAATAAATATTTCACTCAGCCAGCCAAGCACAGAATAGTTTAACTTATGAACAAGAATTCAGTAATGAAACCTGTTTACCTACTTAATTTTGTGTTACTAAATCACCGTTCGATTTTCCTAATTTCGAATGACAGGAGTTTTCTCAATTGTGTTCAAAATACTACTGGATGAACCCCATTTTGCCAGTTATATACGAGAACATTTGGGAGCAGTTGCCACACTTCTGAAGCTAAAACCTGGTACATTATCCAGTTTACATAGCAAACCGGCCGATGAGATTTTACATGGGACTCTTAGTCATTTTACACAGTGTCACGGAAATGACGCGACAATAAAGTATTTGGTGGAACTGCTTGACCAAACAGGTAAATTTGCATTCGGAGATGCTTTGTGTAGCAATATAATTGACATGGATACAACTCGTCGTCGTACTAAAAACGTACACGAAGATCGCACTGGGTCCGTTGTCATGGAACTGGACTCCAAAGCGAGTAAGCGTATTGTATAAAACACAAACATTTTAGCCGGCGGATGGTTGGGATTAAAATTTCATAAATTTCCTAGATATGACGACAAGCCTTGAAACCTTGAAAAGGAAACCAGTGAAATCAAGAAAATTGATAATACTGCTCTGCATATTAATTTTTGTGTTTTTTGCTACAACATGCGTGATACTAGTAATTTTTTTGAACAAATCAGTCAGTGCCAGCAACGAAAAGTTACTCAATGTGGAATATCAAGACAACCTACAGTTACTAGCTACGTGGGATAGTAGCCTAACCAACTCCACCACGGAATTGGATAGACCTTTTGCAGATGATCCATTCTTAGGTGATTGGGACGTAAGTCATTATAATTGTTTATTTACAAGGTGTCACATATCAAACATGAGCCGTCTTGAATGTAACCCAGGCAGAAATTCGTTGTTTCTTTAATTTTTATGACCTCACTTCGTAACGGAGTCTGATTGTTTATGGAATTGATTAAAATATAGGAGTCCGTTTATCATACAAAGGAATGTGAATGTGATTGTGAATGTGAGTTTGTCCCAGAATTTGTCGACCAGCCTTTGAATCAAACGGAAGATCATCTACAAACTTCTGCGCCTTCAACTGTGAGGTTCCACAATAAGCTCTACCACGTGGTGACTAGCATAAATCTTGTGAACACGTATTCAGATTTGGTTTTTTGTCGTTCGCAGATTCCTGACGCTGATGACTTTTATGCTGTCCATGCATGCAAGAATCAACATTTTTCTTTTGAATCTGATAGCGAATGCGAGCCGGAACTGGGATATGGCATCAGCAGTTTTGTGAAGACAATTTTGAGAAAAGATTGTATTGAGTTTTTGAATTTAACAAGGGTCCACGCTACTGTCGCCGAAATCCACGAATACCTTGAAACAAGTGACATATACAACATCCAGCGTCCGGAGCTACTTAAGTTGGACTGCTTAAAAACGCTAGTTCTAAGAGACTTCCCGGTAGGCTCGCCTTTGATGCAATATATAACTTTAGCAACGTATTCTGGAGTCCTAGAGTCTTTAACCATACTTAATTCCAATGCATCAAAATCAGAGACAAACGATGCTATTAATAGAGTTCTTTCATTTATTGGAAAACACCGAAACACGCTCAGAGAGATAATAGTAGATGATTACAATCTGATCAGTCTAATTGAATATGACCCTTTTTTACAATACCCACTTTTAAATAAGCTCTCATTCCTGGAAAAAGAACATTCAATCCATTCGGTTTTGTTCGTTGGCAACATTTTCTGTTCACAGTTTCCGGCACTTCAAGATTTCAATGTGCATAACGCACATATACGACTGGATGATGTTAAAATAATTCTTGAATGCAGAAATTTGAGATCCGTTTCACTATCAGTTAAAGTACCTTATCCACAGAACGTAGTCGCATTTGACGATTTAATATCAAGCGGCCGAATTCTTCTCGCATATCTTAATATGCGATTTGAATTCGACGAAACACTAATCAGTACGTGCGAACTCAAACGAAATGAACGGCTTTTTTATACGGATGGAAATTTTCTTTTAGAGCTGGAGTCGAATTGCAATAGAATAAATATGATATCTTGATTAATAAAACGCGAAGCACGGTTAACGGAAGGAGCGAAAGAAACGGCTTACAATTAGTAAATATTGAAGAACATTAAACGTTTAAAACGTTAAACAGAAGTAAACGTTTCA
>JAAXOA010002194.1:0-11455 GCA_036561885.1 Salina celebensis | reverse complement strand
AACATGCGTCCTCTCTAATCTTATTCGCTCGTAAAATCAGTACCAATTATGAAATCCCTTGATCGATTTAAAATATTACAAATCCGTCCTTAATTATAATTAGTGTTGTTATCAAAAGACTTACCTTAGGAAGAAATATTGAACTCAACACTCAACTGAAGAGAGTGAATGAAAGAGCCGACTTGCTAGATCTGCACGCTTTCCTTACTAAAAACCTTTTGGATAGACCCACCAACTATCCGCACTGCTTGTGCGTTCAAACAATGCTCGTTTCATCGCTACTCGATGGGGCACTCTGCGACTCGCCGCATGAATGAATAGGTTTGCGCTTCAGAGGCATCTTTGTCTTCAGTCGTTGTACTGTCGGGGCCTAGACATCGGTTATTGATAGTTTCCTTAGCCTCGCAAACCGCTTGGTTGTTTACACGTTGTTGTCTCAATGCATAGATGACTCTCGGTTATGTGAACAAATTCGTAAAAGGTGAAAGGCTGTCAATTTTCTCTTTAGTTTGTTTTCTCAATTGAGATTTAAGGGGATGTCACGACGTCCACGTCCGGGTCATTCGTCTTCCTCGCCGTTTAAGGTTTGTGCTGACATTGTTTGGAAACGGATTGTAATTAGTCGCTTTCTGATAATATAACAGAATCTCTCATCACTCATCGTCAGTTATTTTTTTAACTGCATTTGTATTGCTTTGGTTTGTAATTAGTTGACTTTGACGGTGACGAAATGTGAAATGGACGAAAAGGTGGCTATGGTTCCATAAATAAGGATAATTAATGAATCTTTTTGAAACCAGTTTGATTGGAATACTTCAATTAAATGCAATTTTTGGTATTAGGTTTTCTGTTCCTTCTAATGTTCGAAATACATACATATTTTGTATGAGTACAAGGATGAGACGATGTTTTTGTCTTAATTAATTGGAAGAAGACAGACTTTGGTGTAGCGTATTGGTACGAATTGTGCAAGTGTCGAGTTTCTGGAACGTCTAATGTCTGGTAGGTACGCGATGAGTATTGCAGACGCCTCAATCCATTTCCAGAACTAAGATATACAACTAGACGAAAAGATTAATGGAGTTCTCAAAATTACAACGTTTTCAAAGTTTGAAGTCTTGTTTTGTTGGATTCAAAGTTCGACTTGGTTATATTAAATTTATGAAAGCCGAAGAATTGACGAAAGCCTCATGAGCTGGATAAGGTTGTTTTTCAATTAGTTTGAGTAGATGAGAAGAGAGGATAGATTGCATTTTCGCCCATCATTGTACATAAATGTCTTTACTACAGTTTGTTAGTGACTTTTTAACTAAAACAATGAAACAACTGAATTATAGAGGATAGATGTGCTCTTCCGCATGAGATGCACTTCCATTAAACTTAACAAAGTTCTTCCATGGTGCAAGGTGTTTGAAGACAGTAGACTAGACTAGACTATGTCTACAGTGCAGTGGTTGGCAGCATAAAAGTCAATGCTATCGCGTATTTTGCGATCCTTTGCTTTTTAGATTTTGGATATTAATGCTTTTGGTATACTACACTCTCGACTTTTTTACTTGAGAGATTCCCCAAAAAGATGCATCAGCTGAGGAAGCAGTCGTTTGATGTCATTTTTGTGTGGCAAGAGTTTCCACCCTATTTAGTGATTAGGTCAGATAGATAGTTAAGTGAAGAATGTAATACAACTGCTGGAACCAACTTGATTTTTAGTCCAGCGTAAAATTATCCTCGGGATAAGTAAAAAATGGGAACGTTAAGTGTTATCATAAATTCCAATTAGTGCTGTATTTTAAACGGAAATAGTTTTTCGGTGGTTTAAAAAACGACTAAAAAGTATATATTTTTATCGGTGGCTATCACAATGAATCATGGATCGAGTTGAAACCTCTGAGTGTGGTTGTCGTGGCTTAGTTAATTAAGATTAAAAATATAAATTCCGCTCAGAGCGTAGTGTCGATCAGATCATGGTAAATGCATGATGTATTGTGTAAGCTTTTTCTTCTCTTTGAAACTTCTTACTTAGAATAGAGCCATACTTGATTTTCCTTTCTTAAATATTGCCTTAATTATAGAATTCTTCAAGAATAATTTTGTTTTCTTCTTTAAAGGGAACAAACGCATCCCAGTTGGAGAAGGAGATAGGGCTAGAATTTCCTAACAATGAGCGGTTTTTTGGACTGGCAAACGTAAGTCTATTGAAGTCTTTTCACCATAATTGATGTTTGGTATTTAATTATATTTAATACATAAATGTTGTGTTTTTCACCCAAAATTATAGTTCGGGAACACGTGTTATAGTAACTCGGTGCTTCAAGCGTTGTATTTCTGCAGGCCGTTCCGTGAGAAAGTGTTAGAATACAAAGCAAAGAATAAACGTCCTAAGGAAACGCTCTTGTCGTGTTTAGCTGATCTCTTTTATACGATAACAACGCAAAAAAAGAAAGTCGGTTCAATTGCTCCAAAGAAGTTTATCGCTCGCTTGCGGAAGGAGAAGGAGGAGTTTGACAATTATCTCCAGCAGGATGCCCACGAGTTTCTAAACTTTCTAATTAATCGAATTAATGAAATCATCCTTGCGGAGCGGCAAAGTCAGACACCTAAAGTTAACAAATCTGGAAGCTCTGATCAGCATGATCCAAAGAATCAAGAGCCCACCTGGGTTCATGAAATATTTCAGGGAATTTTAACCAGTGAGACACGATGCCTGAATTGTGAAACGGTATGTTGGGTCAGAAATATTTTTTAAACAAATATATTCCAAATCTAAGCGAATCGGACGGTTTTTAATCTAATTGGGGTTTATTCACCTATGTAAATCTATTACCGCAGGTGAGCAGCAAAGATGAAGACTTTCTGGACCTTCAGGTGGACATCGATCAAAACACCAGCATAACACATTGCTTACGATGCTTTAGTAACATGGAGATGTTGTGTGGCGACAACAAGTTCAAGTGCGATAACTGTTGTAGCTACCAAGAGGCGCAGGTGATGCTCATTTTTACTTCCTTTCTTGGGTACTTTATGATTAGACAATATGTGATAAGATATTTATGTCCAATTTTGATGGTTGCAGAAACGCATGCGAGTTAAGAAGTTACCTGTTATTCTAGCCCTTCATTTAAAACGATTTAAATATGTAGAGCAGTACAACAGACACATCAAAGTATCCCATCGCGTTGTCTTCCCCTTGGAACTTCGTTTATTCAATACGGTATGTGAAAGGAAACCAAAACGTTTGTTCAAGATAAGATCGTTGTATTTTAATTATCTCAACTAATCAGTGTATGGTTCATTTTATAGTCGGACGATGCTGTTAATCCTGACAGGCTGTACGACCTAGTCGCAGTTGTAATTCACTGTGGATCTGGTCCAAATCGTGGTCACTATATTAGCATTGTAAAAAGTCATGGGTTTTGGCTATTGTTCGATGATGATATGGTTGACGTAAGTTTCCTCAAATTATTAGCTATTAAGATATATCTGGAAAACAGTTAGAATTAACTTCGTTTCCTTTTCCGATTTTACCAGAAAATCGATGCGTCAGCCATTGAAGAATTTTACGGACTGACCTCTAACGTTCAAAAGTCCTCTGAAACCGGATACATTCTATTTTACCAATCGAAAGACTACAGTACATGATGATGCCGTGATACTTTCTACCTTCATCTCCTCATCGCTGTCTCATTTTCAAATTATAAAGGGTCTTGTCCGTGTTTGTTTCTTTCTTATTTGTGTTCCGAATTCTGGTATGATTTTTACATTTCGGCACATTTTTAAATTTAGTAACACAGTACCAAAAGAATAGTGTTAGATATATTGAATACTAAATTCAAATGTGTGCGTTAAAGATATATGTTCGGAATTAAAAAGTTATTATTGTGTTTCCCCAAACTGGTTAATAAAGTGTTAAAATATGCTAGCTAGTTGTTAAACTTTATATGATCACTGTGAACACTGTTTACTGTTATCTATTGTCATGTTACAGAATATTCATTTCTAAATGAAAACAATAAAGGAAATTTTCCACTTCAGTCCACTTGGAACAAGCCAAAAAATATCAGTTTTAATTGAAAAGATGTTTTTATTTTAACATTCATCATCATATTACAAGTAATACATACTTACGTTTTCTCACAATTAAACTATAGATTATATAAATTGATTTATTTTTTTTATCTCATTGTGAACGACGGCAAAATATTTAAAATAAATTTCGTAAATGAGTTTTCACTTTAAGGATTTAATGAACGACTCTATTTACATTTTTGTTGTTGTGTATTCGTCAGGGAAACTAAATTGATGACTGCCCCGGGAAACAACGTTCGGCAAGTGGCCAGCATTTGGGATCACGTTCCAGGACAGCGTTAATGTCACATTCTTGTTGCCTCTACAAAGCCACAAAATACATTTTCGTTCATATAATCTAACCATCCCATCGATCTGTTACTTCCTGCATTTAAAGCTAACATACCTGAGTCCATTCCCATCGTCCCAAAAGTAGTATTTTGGACGAATGTTCTTGTGGTCAAGCAGGGCGTTCTCTCCCCGCTGAATAATTTTGTCCCAGATGACTACTTGATTTAGCTTATTGTTAAGAGTTTCATACTCTGCAGTTAAGTAAAGGAAAAGTTGCTTCACATTCCAATTAAAGAGTGGTCGGAGATCAGCCTTCAGGTCGAATATCATGAATCCCATGTCATTCTTCTCTCTGGATGCACTGTAGTCTGGCACATTTCGTCTACATCATAATTACAGACAAAAAAACCAGATTAATTCAAACGCTTTATACTCCAGGAACCCAAAACACTCTAGTTTTCAACTTACACAAGGACTGTAACCGTATTAATTTTGGAGTCGGCATTGTAGTCCCTGAATGCAGTTGTCACAAAACAGGCAAAGGTGAGACCAGCCAGGACGCTCACGGTGTATGCTGCTAGTGCATGACTTCTTGTAAATGCACTATGCATCTTTTAAACTTACTTTAATAAACTAAGCCTAACCGGAAAAAAAGTAATTCTTTTGTCGTCTCACTCTGTCAAATCTCAAAATTCGGCCAGTTAATTAACAACAATACGAATCGTAGCGCAGCAGCTGCTGTTACACCGGTTCCTTGTTCTGAAACAGGTAGCTCTCCAGATGCCTACAACTGATAACAATTCAAAATTCTAATCACACGTAACCCCGAAAAAACCACACACCCCATAAAGAACTAATCTGGACAGGGATTTAATTGAATCAAACAGAAAATCTCCTTTTCAACTCAATTCCAAAACAACTGTTTCATGTCTTGAGGTGTCTATCAAAACTAGTGATACGTCGTTTAGACACCAAAAGTCAAACTGACGACGATAACATCGCCTTTTCTGCAGCTGGCTAAAAAAAATGTGTATACAGAGTAGTTTTGATCTTCCCTTACACCTTTTAGCTAATCGGCAAGAGCTACGTTTTGTCTGACAGTAGCCAGCCAGAAAAACTCGAACCGATGAAGACTGCTTTACGTATATTGATATTTTTTTCCTGCTGTCGTGTCAATTTTTTCAGAGCTACGCGCAACACAGTCGAGTTTGCCCCGTATACGTGTAACAGTAACGCTTATGATGGAACCTATCGCCACTTACTGTTTACATAAGGAATGATCCATAAAGTACGTCACGCTAATTGAATGTTTGGCTGCTTGCGAACGGCCCGAGAAAAAAGAGAGGATGCGAGTAAGACCTTGAATAGAGGTTGGGACGGGCGGTCAGCCGTGTCGACCCCGATAGGCGAAGAGCCAGAGACTGGAGGCCAGCTGACCGTTACGGGCGAAGTGGCCAGAGGGAGTGGGCGAGGAGCCTGGAGGGGAGACACGGCTGCCGGCGTTGGGGTGGCTCTGCCAAACGGCGGGGATCGGCTGGAGGACTGGGGCTCGGTCCGCTCGGCTGACCGCCCGTCCCAACCTCTATTCAAGATCTTACTGCCATCCTCTGTTTTTTCTCGGGCTGTTCACAAGCAATCAAACATTCAATCAGCGTGGCGTACTTTTTGGACGCCCCTAAGCAAAATGCGGCACCTGCCACTGTTAAGAATTTGAATGTCAGAAATAAATGTTAGAAATACTGATTCAATTTGATTCTTCTTTCTTGGTCGTAATTGTTGACTCGTTTGTTTTATTATTTTGTTTCCGTGTGACGATATAAATATTTTTTTTTTCTTTTGTTACTTTCAACTTTAGCAGAGCAGAGCGAAGAGTCATATATAAATTTAAAGTACAACACTTTCCGTTCATTCCATAATGTAGTATTTTTAGTGACAATCGGCAAAAATAAGTTGTTTGATAAACCTAGGAAATAACAGTTTTTCAAGTCAAATAAATAAGTACTGTGGTTGTCAAAAAAGATAAATACTATAGACTAATTTTTAAAATGCAATTGACATGTTGGCTACTGATGATCATAATTTTTAAATACAACATGTTAAAATATTAAATTTTCAGAAAATTAATGCTTGTTTCGGTCATTGTAAGGCTTGGTAAATACAAGTGTAAATGCAAAGTATAGAAGCTTTCAGGGATGGAGTACTGGAGAAAAGATATTTACAAGACTTGTTGCAAAATACTGGCTATAAATAAGTAAATACCCCATGTTCACTGATTCATACATACAACATGACTACAGTGGGAGCCAAATAAAAATACTGATTATTTATGGCTCTTGGAAGTGTACAAAACTAGAGAAAACATTGTCTCAGCAAAATTTTGAATTGGGTTGTCTTTTCCCAAAAAGAGCTGATTACGACCTAGACACGTTAGTTGGGTCTCTCGGCAGTTTCTTTTCAATTCGTTCATCATTCAACAAGACGTCTTTGTCTGAGTGTTTTAAATTATTATAAATAGATAAATCAGTTTTACTCGACTCAGAGAAATTCATATTTCCCTGTTTTCTGCCGACAAATGGAATACATGTTTGAAAGGACTAAAATATTTCGCATTACGCATGCATACAAATATTTGAAAGGACACAATATAGCAACTAATTTTAGTTGATTTCATAAATATTAAATAGTAATGCTCCTGGTTTGCGCTGCAAATTTTGTATTTTAATATCAGTGACTTGTATAATATAGTTTTTTTTTGGTATGAAGGTACAGTTTCGGAGATTTTTCCTTTGAGTTTCAGCGGTTGCTGAATATTCAACTAAAAATCTATGAATTTCTTTTCCTAACTATCTAAGTTTTTTTTTACAAATGCATGTTTCTATCTGTTATTCATCTAATTATTGAGTACTGTACTGTAATTCGTCTAATTAATCTATTTAACTATGCTTGTTTTGTACGCTAGAAAATTTGAAATAGTTAATAGAACCGTTTTGTGGGATCCAACTACATGAAAAATTGTATCCACATAGGTGGCAGCTCGACTAAATCATGTTTTTCTATCTAAACAGAGCTAAATACTGTTAACAATTATTTGAAATGACTCTTTTCTTTGGGTATTTCAAGCAAATTTACATGACAGAACGATGATTTAACAAAATTACATGAGGATCATCTCTTGTACATTGGCTTTTTATACTTGAGGTAAAAAGTCTGACAATAATAATATCGGCATCTACGACGTATACATTACAAAAAAACAAACAAACAATAACAAATCATGGCAGAACTGATGCTGAGCATAAAAATAAGGCTTATCATTGCGAAGATTGGAACTGTCACGGGCGGTGCTTTTCATGTACAATAGTTTAAGTAGAGTTATATCTAAGGCTTCAATACAAAACAATTCAGTGCAGACAATAAAGACTTGCCGAGGATGGAAGTAAATGCAACAATATTGGATAAAGCGACTCTCCAATTTTATAGTAAACGATGAACGGTTATTAACTCTAATCTATGATCTTCATTTACACCTTCGTTTTAAACTTGTTCTTCGTTTCCTTTGTGATTTTAAAAACAATTATCATAAAGGAGCTACAACCTGTTATAGAAAAATGCTGTTCATCAGAATAATTATGTTAAATATTATGTATCGATAATTTGATATAATAAGTTAAGTATAGTTTTTATAGCGTGGTTGTATCGTAATGCTGCAGATCTATGAATGTTGATGATTACACCGTCGTGAGTTGGTCTTTAAGTTCTTTGTTGACAACGTAGAAATGATACTTGTTGCCAAACAATCCCCATATTACAGCAACGTTCTCGACGAGAATGTTGAAGGGGATGGTTAGGAGGGCGCCCGCAATGAAGATTATTAGCCGACCAACGCCCATCCGGTGGAGAGAGAAGGATTTGATCACTCCAAAGATATACATGTAAATGTTCATGGCGCCGATGAAGGCACACAGGAAATTGACTAGTGGAGGGCATGGTATAGGAGCAAGTTTTGCCAGTACGAGATTGGAGGTGCTTAGAGGAAGGGTTATCCACGAGTATAGGGAGATCGCTAGTAGCATTTTGGTACGCCATTGCAAACCCTTCGAATGGACTACCAAATAGATGCCCTGCAACGTACAAGGTCATAAGTAATTGTAATATTAGTATGGATTTCTGCTTACTCTCAAAAGATATGTTACACTAAATGGTGATTGTAGATTACCTGCATCCAACGCTTCCGTTGCTGAAGGAAGTCCCAAATTGTGAATGGAGACTTTTCCCACATTTCTCCCTCAATGAAATTGAAACTGTATCCTTCCGAGAAAGCTTTCATTCCAAAAAAGCAATCTTCTGCGACAGAACCGTCCGGACCGTTGTCAAACGTAACTTTTCGTTCTGCACCAGCCTGATGAATGTAAAATTAAACGTTAGTGTTGGTATATATGTGCTAAGAATTTAACAGTTCTGTTTGAAAACACCAACTTACTTGAGTAACAACGTATGACCCTTTCCATGAGAAGTATGGCTTGTGGAACAATTTGAATTGTGCCCTCAATTTGCCCATGTCATCAGCAACACGAAAGCTGTCAGCTAAAGTTGTCCACCAGTTCACTACCTGTATAATGCATAAATATTTTTTAGCAAAAGTTTCACATTGCATACATGATAACACTCGATGAGGTGCTTACTTGATCACTGGCATATGTGATAACACCTTGTCCGAATTGATGCTTTCCATTGTACACGAAGTTCAAAATGCCACGGATAGCGTTGTCAGTGAGAATAGTTTCTTCGTCGAGATGCACAATCCAATCCTGGTCCGACAAGATGTTTACATCCGGTTCCAGACAGTATTGCAACGCACGAGCTTTGAATAAGGCACCCGTTTTTGTTTGGTAACTTGGTGGAACAACGACCTCGCGAACTCGTGGATACTCAGACAACCCGGGAATCCCCTCCGGTTCCAGACAGTATTGCAACGCACGAGCTTTGAATAAGGCACCCGTTTTTGTTTGGTAACTTGGTGGAACAACGACCTCGCGAACTCGTGGATACTCAGACAACCCGGGAATCGCCCGATCAGTTACAACCTCCATTACGAAATTTTCCAAACCCACATCCAGACACAGATTCAAGTTTCGAGACACATTTTTCTTCACAAGGTCAGGGAAATCACCTCTGGTCACCACTCGAATACAAATGAACGGAGCCAGCAGAGGAGACCCTTTGAGAACGACCTTGTCCGGAAATGCGTTGAACAAAATCAGTCCGAGAAAGTTGAAGAGGACTTGTGGCAAAGCCAGGAATGTAAGGATTCTTAATAGATACAACACTATCGTGGCTGGTACTCCATATTCTGTCCATGGATCTAGTAAATCCATTTTCAGCCTTTCCAAATCATTCACCCATAATCCTCCAGCCACCCATTCAAAGAAGAGGACGATTCCAATGAGTAATAGGCAGTGAAAAAGGTGCTTCGTAGTACTTGAGACCATTTTGTTCTCTGTGAAAAAAATAAAATTTAATCCCAATTTAAGTACATGCAACTTTTATCTCTCATTCATCATTACTCGTCGGTTTGGAGACATTCTACTTACCGACAAACGTAATCGAAGAACTACAAACTGTACTGGTAGAAAATTAGCTCGTTGGGAGTAGCAATGAAGTTTCCAAGCAAAAAACTCTTCAATATCTAACTCCTCGGTTGATTCCAAATGGTCTACAGTCCGAGAATCCCCTCCGAAGACGGATCCCGTTTCAAGCAGAACCAGCTCCAATCCTAATCGGAATGAGAGGAAAAATTCTTTCAGTTAAACTATTCAAATCGATGCCAAAAGCAACACTGATAAAACTTTCCGCGAACTGTTCATGTTTATGATGGACGTACTCCATCCATGAGAATGTTATCACACCAAGACACAAGATAAGAGACATCTGAACCATATATACTAACGATAACTAAAAAATGTGACGTACAGAACTTTGAAACCTACTTATTCATCAAATAAAACTCAACCACTTTTAAATCTACTCATTGCGTTATTCATGATTGACGTTTGACGTATTGCATATTAAAGATCACGTTTTCAATTCCTAACCTACAACATTTCATTAAATTTAAGTTCACTTCACAAAAAACCGGTAACACCCTATCGTCATTCCTGAAGCTTTTTGTATCCGATAATCTACAAGGACATTTTACACAATCGAAATTAACTTATGATAACAGAGTTGAACAGACAAATTGCAGCATTGAATTGTCATTATCTTTCTAATCAGGTCAACTGAAAGGTCACAATTAATTAGCTGATAGTCTTTCAATTACCTGTCTTCCAGGTTTTATAATAACCGCCTACAACCTACTTACTCTGTCTACACACTTAGTCCTTTGAAAATGGTATGCATGTAATAATCACAAATACAAAAGCCTTGTCGGATTTACCTGATTCTGCTAAGTTTGCAGTAACTTTCGTCTTCCTATGAGGTTTCCATTGAAGCTTTCGTTGTGGATTTTAGATTTGGATTAAAACCCGTATCCCCGGAATTAAGTTTTCACACGGACTAAACACAACAACACATATTATAATAAGATTACTATGTTAGTTTAATTTTTGTATACTGTAAAACTGTAAGTAACTCACCGTATTTACAGGTTTTCCACTTCCAATTTCCTGATTAATATGGCACAATTAATTATTTCAGCACTTAGAACCAAACCCACTTTATTTTCCACTCTTCTCAGCTGCTACATTTGTCTCTCAGGAAAATCCTAAAAGGTCTACTAGCAAAAAATGTATTATTCTCTTCTTTCCAGAAGGAAACTCCCGAAGACAATTATGCTCTCTAATTACTCTCCAAATTAACTATTTATCTTGACATATACACCGTTTCAATAAAATTTTCCCCTCATTTAACCTTGCCTCTATGTGGGAAGAGGAATCTAACAAAAGAAACTGTTCTGACACCATCAACACCTTCACTGGTTTTTTTTATTCTTAACGGGAAGGGGACGACGAACGGGACGGGTGTTGTTGCTCTTAAAAAACGACCAACGACGGTACACAATCAACTGAGACTCTCTTATCAGACGACCACACACCGGACA